>APFE030588475.1:179193-207892 GCA_000404065.3 Pinus taeda
GCATTATCACATCCATTTAAAGCCAATACAGTTTCTAGTGCATTTATGGAAACAATTCAAAAGCTACATGGAAACCCAAGATTATTGTAAGTGACAGAGATCCCATTTTCACTAGAAATTTTTGGACAGAATTATTTTCTTGTCTTGGTACTCAGTTAGCTCATAGCTCATCTTATCATCCTCAATCTGATGAGCAAACTGAGATAGTAAACAAATGTTTGGAAGGATATCTTCGTTGCTTTGTATCTGATAAACAGACACAATGGGTCAAATGGTTGCCTCTGGCTGAATGGTGGTATAACACTTCCTTCCATACAGCAACAAAAATGACCCCATTTATGGAACTTTATGGGTATGAACCACCATCCAACACATCATATTTAAGAGAAAATTCTAAGGTTCAGGCAGTGGAACATCACATCGGACATCAACAACAAGTCCTCCAACTCTTAAAGGATAACCTCGTGTTGGCACATAATAGAATGAAACAACAGGCAGATCAACATCGCAGCAAAGGAAGTTTTGATGAGGTGATTGGGTATTCCTACGGCTACAGAACCATATAAGCAAATGTACCTCAAACAAGCTAAGAAGGATAATAAATTATCACCAAAGTATTATGGTCCGTACAAGGTGTTGCAAAGATTGGTACTATGGCATACAAATTGGAGCTTCCTGCAGCTTCTCGATTGCACCCAGTTTTCCATGTTTCATGTTTAAATAAGGTTATAGGTGATAAGATCCCAGTTCAAACAATATTGCCAGAACTTGACGAGGAAGGAAAAATTATATTGGAACCAGAAGTAATCACAGAAACAAAAACTCAACAGCTACGAAATCGATCAATTTCAGAGTATCTTATCAAGTGGAAGAACTTATCTGCTGAAGATTCCACATGGGAGGATGAGAATACAGAAGCATCTAGAACTACTCAAGCGTTGAGGACAACATTTTTTTGAACGAGAGGGGCATGTTGGGTCCCTATAATACTATTGATTACCCCATTACTATTCTAGTTGTACCCCTTATTAATATTGTTGTGCCCCTATTTTCCCCATATTGTTATTATTGTGCCCCATAGAATCCCTCTATTGTTATTTTTGTGGCTTTATTTATTATTGTTAGGTCGGTTGGGTTATATTGTGACTCCTTAGACTCCTAATATAGAAAGGAGGTTTTTTTATTGAATCATCCAAGAATTTTTCATTTATGTAATGTAAAGGAGGTTGCCCCCTCGAAGAGGCTGAATTTTAAGGCATTGATCTATCTTTTCTATCTTTTTCTTGAGCTGGTTTCATAACACATTGTGATGGTCATTGTTGTGGTGTTGTGTCATCATGATGTTATTGGCATGCTATGACACTAATGTTTTGTTTGAGATAGAGCAAGAGATACAGATCATCAAAGCGAGGTTGCAGCACTGAATTTCAGGGTAAGAGCAGATTGTCATACATGTTTGTATGGTGGGTATGCAAGTATGTTGGTTAATGGTTGTTAGTCTATGTTTCTATGTTTTTTGTGGTTACATGAATGATAGATGTTAGTTAATTAGTGTGATCATATATACATGCGTCAGTTAGTCATGAAGGATAGTAACTTGTTGTTATATGCATGATGGTTATGGTCATTGCAACTAAGATCTTGATGTTATATATATTGTGCTAATTTGGATTGGTATATGCAGATGATTTTGGTTATGATACTCAGGTATGAGTCAATATAATTGTGATATTATGTTCTACTAATCTAGACTGACTGTGCATATGTGATAGTTATGCATGAATGACAATTATTTATGAGTTTATGATATGAGCATGATAGCTAATTACTGTTATGGATATCATGACCTTATTTATGTTTGAGTTGATATCTTGTGAAGTTATATCGTGCTAATCTAGATTGATTGTATAGACAAAATAGCCTCCCCTGAGATATATTAAGGTATGAGTTTTCTTATGGTGTCCACTTGGTGCTTGAATGTTTGATTATGTCATCTATTTGGTGTTTGAGTGTTTGGTGTCTATTATGTCGTCTATCTGTTGTTTAAATGTTTGATTAATTGCATGATATGAGTATGTGTCTATAATATTGCATGAAGAAATGATCTTGTTTTAAGATGGTTGTATTAATACATATGTGTTGAGACAGTTGATATGTACTTGAGTGTAAGTAGGTGATAGTTGTAGTATTATGATTTATGAATTGATGAATGTGAGTTGATTGTAGATTATGACATGGTTGTTAGACTTGGTAAAGGTTGATTTTAGATTAATAGATATGTTGTATTGATCTTTGGAACATGTGATCGACATGTGTGAGTAGTTATAGGGCAACATGCTTGGTGTTAGTGTGACAAGGTAATATTTTATGTGTTTATATAAATAACAGTTGGGTGATGTGACAATACATAGTAAGACTTTATTGCAACAAGGTCAAAAGGTAAAAGAAAGGAATTGGGTGAGAATTCCTTTGGCTATGTTTGGAAACCTAAATTATAAACAAATGAATGCTTTGAATACAGGAAGTCTTCTTAACCCTAATATTGTCTGAAATAATGTGGATGTGTGCTATATTCATGGACATGTATTTGAAAGGTTTAAAATTGGTGTCTAGTTATAGCTAGATCTGTCAAGGGAATTGGAGTCCCTTGAGAGATGGAATTGATGTGTTCAATTACAAGGCAACGTGCTTGGCACGACAAGGTAAGATAGCTAGTATATTGTTATATGTGTTTATACATTGACAGTTATGTGTGTATGGTAGTATGATGTAGGGAATTGCATGGAAAAAGAGACTACCATGAAATCTTGAAGAAGGCTCAAGTTGGATTTTCCCTTGGAAGCACTCGGAACCATGAGAATTGATTCATGGTGTTTGTTGCTAGTTTTATGCCTTTGGTATTTTTTTATTTTTTTGCGCTTGATTATGGGTTTTCATTGCATCTGGTGAAAGGCCTTTCCACTTTGTTTGTGATGTATTGTTATTGGTTTCAATGGTTTTCTTCTTGTTGTATTTCTTGTTCTTGACTTTTATGTTTTGAGTGTCTTGGGAATTAATTGGGGAAAGAGGAAAGTTGATGGAGCTCAGCGAGAGCTAAATGAAGTCCAACAGGTAATGTAAGACCCATTTGAAGCTTGGTGCATGTATAAGGGTAGTTTAAGGCAAGAGTATGATAGCCAATTGGATTGGTTGGGTCCATTGGTGTAAATGGATAGTGGCAGGAAGTCATGAGAAAGGTAAATTAAAGGGATTTGAGGCATTAGATGCCTTAGCTATGTTGGGAACTGTTGTTCTCGATGTTGTGCATGTGATGCATGGATAAAGGAAGTTCTCTTAACCTTGACCTTGTGATGTTTGGTAATTATGTTGTGATCATGAATATGTTGATGTTTATATATGTATACATGTACATATACATGTCATGTCTTCAAGGGTATGATTGGTTTATGCTAGTGTTTATATATATATATATATATATATATATTATATATATCCATTGGCTAACAGGGTCATCAAGAATTATTCTTGTGGAGGAATGATTTCTTATGCAGGTGAATGGCATGAAGAGGTTCCTAGGTTTCATGAGGAATCAAGTGGGAAGAGTAACCCTGACATATTTATGAGGTAAGTATCATGTGGATATGAATCGATATTGTGTGGTTATACTATGTCTATGATAGGTAATGCTGAGGGATACATTAGCAGAATGGAAGCAGAATGATTGGTGGTGTGCTGGAACATGCATGAATAGTGGAAAGACACTAGAGACAAGACTGCTTGGTAGAGTGAGTTTGTGGTCTTTGGTTGTGCAGTACTACTATTGTATATATGTTGTACATGTTGCACCTGTGATGTTGTGTGCATATGGTGTTGTGTGTATAAGTTGTTGTGTACATGTTATTTATGAAATGCTATGTATAGGCGGTGTTGTGTGCATGTTGTTTATGTAGTGTTGTGTACATATAATGTTGCGTGAATCTCGGATATGCGGTGCTATGTACGTATGGCGTTGTGCACATATTGCATATGTGATATTATGTATATATGGCATGGTTTGCATGTTTTACATATAGTGCTATGTACATGTGGTGTTATGTTTATGATTGTACATGTGGTGCTATGTCCATGTGGTGTAGTGTGCATGTTGTGCAGGGGGTGTCGTGTGTAGGTGGTGTTGTGTACATGTCGTGCATGTCGTGTTGTGTACATGTGGTATTGTGTACACATTATGTAGGTGGCCTTGTGTACACGTTGTACTAGTGGTGATGTGTACATGTGGTGCTATGTACATGTTATGCAGGTGGTGCTATGTATAGATGGTACTGTGTACATGGTATTGTGTGCATGTCGTGCATGTTGTGTTGTGCACATGTGGCATTGTGTGCATGTTGTACATGTTTTTTTGTGTATGTGTGGTACTTTGTATGTGCATTGCATAGTCATGGTGTTGTGACATGTGTATTCGTTGCATTGTACTTTATGTATGTATATGTGTTGTGTTGTGTTGTGTTGTGTTGTGTTGTACACTGGATGTAGGTGTATGTATTGTATTGTGTTGTACACCGAGTGTAGGTGTATGTGTTGTATGTCAAGTGAAGGTGCATGTATTGTATGGTGTTGTATGTCGTGTGTGGTTGTATGCGTCTGGTATACACTATGTGTATGTGTACATGGTTGAGGAAAAGGAACTGGGTGTTTGTCAGGTGTGGCAACCGATCCAGTGTGCATACGGAAAGGATCGATTAAAGGATAAGTATCAATATTTTATTTCAGTTTTAATTATGCGTGTGATCTATGATTTTGGTTTATGATGGTTACATGTGATCTATGATTTTGATTTATGATATTTTTGAGCTAACCAGATGTGATATGTTTATACGTGATGATTTGGTCAAATATGCTAGTTTGACTTGTTGTGGCAGGAAGTAAATAGAATGGAAAGTGTACTTTGTTGATGAGCCACCAATGAGGTATGATTTTAATTCATTTCAATCTATTTTAAATCTATTGGAAATTATGTGCCTGGTACAAGAATGCATGAACATGCTCGGTTGGGTGGTTGAAATGACTGCAAGAATTAGCAACAATAGTGAAAGGAATTGGACAAGAAACAATATGTTGTTAAAGCACTTCAAGAGCAGGATCATTGTCGGACATTGGTACCCAATAGTGTACATTGATTGCCACGAGCATGCTATGACCAGTATCATGGTTTTGACGCAGGGATATGCCTTGGTTTTTGGACCTTTCGATGCGAGGAAATATTACCAAGGGAGGGGTCGCCTGAGGGACTATGTAGCAGAGAGGGGAATGCCCACACAACTTGGAAGGTGTGTGACTACATGAAAGGGGGTTACCAAATTTCCTGAGGGACTGTGTAGCAGAGAAGGGAAGGTCAGGGGGTGGATTTGTTTTGGTCATTAGCATTTCCATATGGAATAAAATGCACATTGGGAGTGTACCATGGAACAATGAGCCTATAACTATTCACTGAGATGATTGTAGCAGTGGACATTCGATGTAGATTTGATTTTGACAGTGGATTCTGGACTTTCTGGTATTACCCTGAGGGTGGAGATGTGAGCCTCTGGATTCCATTGTTGCAGATGCAAGCATCGTGTCCTTTTATTTGTTGGTTGATAAAATGTGCATATTTGTATATGTGTATATTAATCTAAATACAGTATTGAGATGGATTTATAAAGCTCCATAAACATTATGATTATTTGTTGGTTGAAGCAAATGTGTATAAGAGTATATGTGGTTGTATTGTAAATATTGTAATGAGTTTTGTTATAAAGCTCCAGTAAACAGTATGGTTGTCATGCTTTCAACAGGATGTCATTGTAAATATTGCAAAGAGTTATGTTATAAAGCTCCATGTGCAGTATGTTTTGGTTGTCAGCAATCTTGTCGGTTGTAGGTGTCATTGGACACTGAGGACGGTGTTCCCCCAAGGGGGATGGTTTTGTAACAACCCTGGTTAAAAATTCATGTAAAAATACTTAAGACCAAGGTCATGGGACACATGTTTGAAGCTAAATGGTGGGCAAAACATCCTAGCAAGTGTTCATTTGGTTTATTAATGGCTAAGGAAATTAGGAAAGGCAATGGCAAAGGATTTGGAAAGGCATGAGGCATTAATAGGCATATTATTTATGAAAATAAAGGAAATTAGGAGAAAAGGAAGGTGAAAGGTCATAGGTTGCATGTGAGAAGGAAATTGAAGGAAAAATAATGGAAAATGAAGAAAATAGAGGCGTAATTGATAAAAATGCTTCTAAGGATCAGTTGGAAAGCTTTTGTCAGTTGAGTATTTGATTAGTTTTAGCTTGGATGTCTCTCTCCTCTACTCTATCTCATACTCTTGGACACTTAGAGTTGTCTTGGAGCATTTTACGAGAAGTGTGGCATACTTTGGATTTGGAGCAAGAAGGCAAAGGAAAAGCAGTAAAGCACAAGAAGACATTGGGATCAACAGTTATAATGGAATTGCTTTGCATATATCGAGTTTCATGTATGGTTTCCTTACTAGTTTTGGCATGCATGGAACATGCATGTGGTTTCTTGGTTATGATATGTCAGTGGCATGGAGGATTTCCAGGATTGACAGTGGTTTTTCCTAGCCTTGCCATTTCTTGGATAGCCATGGTGTTATGGGTTTTGTCTTTGTTTTCTGGTTGGTGCTCATGTTCCTTTGGCTATGGGTTGAATGATTAGTTCCTCTAATACTTGGTTGGGAAAACTCTTTGGAAGCCTTGTAACGGCTTGGGTTGAGTTACTAGTCCTATAAGCCTTGTTTGGACAATGACTCTAGAAGCCCTATAACAGCTTGGGTTTAGTTACTAGTCTTGGAAGCCTTGGTTTGAAAAATGCTTTGGAGCCTTGGTTGGACAAACACTCTGGATCCCTTGGTGGATTGAGTTACTAGTCCTAGAGCCTTGGTTGGAAAAATGCTCTAGAGCCCAACAACAGTCGTGGGTTGAGTTACTAGTCCTAGAAGCCAGGTTGGAACAAATGCTTTGGAGCCCTTGACTGCTAGGGTGGAGACCAATCTAGTGACGGTTATTGATGCTTGGTCGTGAGGTGGAATCACTAGTTGAGGATTGAGTGGTTTGGACTCTAGGAGCCCTAGTTTGGTGTTCTTGGTCTATTCAATGATATCCCACATACATGCTTGTAATATGGCACAGGGGTGAATGGCTCAAAGAGAGATTTGGTTCAACCTAGTCTATGGTTGGGTGGTTCGTGGAAGTCCCACACCTAGTTGCATTTTTCATATGTTAATAAGAGCTTCCTTCCTCTTATATTTCATGGGTAAATATACTTATTTAAATGTGGTATTTATGGCTGAAATATCAATGTTATTTCTATTGGATAAATGTTGATTATGAGCATGTTTTATGATAGTGATGATGTATCGATCTCATCATGTTTTGATTTGTAAATGAATGAACAATGAATATGTGACCTAATAGATGATAATACAGCTAACATGACAAGGCATCAATGCTTCGTAGTGATTATTAGATAAGTATAAGACCACTATGCTTAGATTTGTTGTTGAAATAAATAGATTTCATATTTGTGATGTATTTGACAAAATGACTATCATGGTTGGGCTTGTTTAGGTCAAGTCCTTAATAAAGTTTTATGTTAAAGGATTTGTCTTGGTGTCATGTACTGTCTTGGAAAGACTCATCAAGTTATGGCCAGTGGTTTTGAGACTAGCCCTGAAAAAGTGGCTTAAATCTCGTAGTCTTTGGCACATAACTAGATGAAAAAGACTACAGTCTCTCCCACGCAGGAATTGTGGGAGTGACTAGAGGGTCCCAGTTGTATGCATACCCATGTCATGGGAGTGAGTGGAGTATTAATTCATTGAAGCGTTAGATTAACTCATGGGTTTGGCACTTGGAGTGGTGGATTAGCTCCTGGGGGTCCTGTAACACCTAAGAGAGGTATGTAAAGTGTTGGTTCATCAATTCCACTTCCTTAACTAAACTTAGGGATTTGAATCATATCATAGTAACTCTTCGTCACATATTTACCTCGGTGGACCGATAAGCTTGGGTAGGTGTGGGATGAGGGTGTTACAACTCCTATTCTGCCTTGGGGCGTTTAGTGTCATTTTGATTTTATAATTTCAAGGTGGTTGAAATATTGACTCATAGATCTGGGAGTCTTCGTGAATTAATCCTAAGAATACAGAGCCCTCACCACAATGGTGTATATTAGGAAATATTAGTTCACCATAAATAGTTAGACCAAACACTACAAAAGTGAACACTCCCCCTATAGGGATCCTCATTAGAGAAAGAACTTGAAGCACATGGGTTTCTTCAGGATCTTATTTGTTTGTCCCTATGCAAAATTTGATTTAATTAGGTTCACATGGTAGTCTAGATTAGGTAGAATTCAAAGGCATCCTGGATATATCCAGTCTTAATATTAATCCCCTACTAGGGGACAATCTTATAGTTGTGTCTTCTATTAGAGCTCCTCTTCAAAGTACTCATTTTTCTTCTTCTTATTTTGAAATGTCCAATGTAAATAAAAGTAACACTACTATTAGAATTGGGAGTATGAAAAACCTATCTTTTTATATTGGTGGAGGAGGAGCCACCACTCTTTTCTCGACCATCCCTAAGTCTACTTCAGATTCCACAGTTCTCCAACCTACCCCCATTCCCGGCTTGAGTGGAGGTGCCAAACCTTCTTCTTCTTATGCTAATGTGTTTATTTTTGGGATGTCATTGGTTAGGATCCTTACAATATCATATATGTTTTCAACCATTTTTTCCACATCCATGTCTAACATGGCAAGTTGCTCAATTTATTTACAGTGTTTCTTGTTTAGTGTAGGATATGTTCCTCTTTGAAGTCCATTATTAGGAAGTGGGCCTTTCTCATTTCCTAGCTCTTCTATGGGTTCAAATTCTTTTCAAGGGTTTACAGGGTAGATGGGTGGAATGTTTTCACATTCTAGTGGATCAATGTGTGGCATCCCATATTCAATATTTAGTCAAGATGGGAGCAATGGCTTCCCTTCCTCTGAGATGCCGACAAGCTACATGTCATAGATGTCATTACATCCACCATATATCAGGAAAACTCAAGCAATGTTCCATCCCCTAGTACAAGCTTTCGTAGTGAATGTGATCCAATCTTATACTCCCAAAAGAAACCAATAATCCAGAAGGAAGAAGAAGAATACAGGTAGTAAAAAGAATGTAGAGGAGAAAGATGATACGGTTGAGGCCAATAATAATACTAGTGGGGTTAATAGAGAGGAATAAAGCGAAGTTCCCTTGTAAATTTGTCTATGGTGGTTGTACAACTCATCTTTGCCCCAAAATTCAAGAAGTTCAGCACTTGTTGGCACAATAAATTTTTTTGGTCAATATGTTATGCTCAACAACCCTTTCTCTCAGGGCCAACAATTTATTGCTTACACTACCTCCAACTCTATATCTCAACAAGGGGAAAACGAGAGAGATTTGAATACGGGGGATATATTGTTGAAAATTCATATGTTCAATTCTCAATTGGATCTATCAACTCTAGCCCATGATTATGGAGGCCTTGAGTATTATAAATGAAACAAGCTCTCGGTCCACAAGAACCTATTCATATTGAATGACCTATGGTTCAGTCTCTACCTCATATGTCAAAAGGCTCATTAAAATGCTCGACCCACAACCCAAAATGCCTAGGCCACTCAAAATTACTCTATCATAGAGGATTTGGCCCAAGATCCTTGTGTCATGTCAGTTTTGGAGGTGCTCTAGTTGTGTCCTACACAAATGAGTACACTACTCAATGGCATCAAAGTTGTAGATCCAAAGAATTATCGGATGATTATGTTTGACACTAGCAATGTCAAACCCCAACTTCTTCATCATGTTGCTTTTCAAATTTAGGTAGCTTATCATGCCAAGTCCATTTTTTGAATGTTTGATGATGAAGGAGTATCCACATGCATCATGTTGATGTCGTATTAGTAACGTATAGGGTTTTCTTAGTCGATTCCACCCCTTACGTTGTTAACTCCTTTTGATGGCTATTCTTATTAGACCCATGGGTTTATTCCTGCCTTTTCAGTTAGGTTTGGAGGGAAATCCTCAATGTATAAATGGAGGTATTTGATGTAAAACTCAACTACAATCTATTGTTGGGACACAATTGGCTCTACACGATACAAGTAGTCGTCTCTACATGCTTTCGTGTGTTATCTTTCCCTCATGAAGTAAAAATTGTCATGATAAATCAGATGGCTTATTTCCACCCTAGCCCAAATGCTATGTGAGATTCCACTATCCCATTGGTGGACCAATCCTAGAAGATCCCTGAGAATGTTGGGGTCAGAATGTATCCATTTTTTATGGGCACTTTTAATTACTCTCCCCTTGTGGTGTACATTAGCACCATTTTTTCTACATCCATGTCAGCCTCTTGAAATCATTTATTTCACACCACTTGTTTTGAGGACCCATGGATATTACCTTTTCCGTCTGTCATGAAAGAATAAGGTCAATATGCAGGAATAAATTTGTGTTATCTAAAGAAAAAATTGCCTACTAAGCTATATTTAATAATGTTATAGCCAGTGATCAAACTTCTTCATCTATGGAAAGCTTGGATCGTTAGTATGGTGTTTGTTTGGGTTGTTATTCAACCCTTTCAATGGATTTCCTTGACATCTTTTTTTCCATCTAATGAGGCACTTCTTGAAGCAGTGACTTGTCCTGACAGACCATGGGATGATTTGCATCATCTCTAATATTTTTTAGCAAAGTTGCATAGGGTTGAACATGGTGAATTTTATTCATTCATGTTGGAAAATGAAAATCAACCTATGAACCCTTCGGCATGATCTTCCAAATACACTAAAGGGAACATTACAAACATATTTAACACTATGTAAATTAACATTTAGAATAACCCTAGCAATGTAAAAATGGTTTTTATAGGGGAAAATTTGTTTTTTCAAAGAGGTTTATATTTACATCAAACTCTTCAAGCAATTCCACGATGTCTTTGCTTGGTGTTAAGAGGAAATGCTAAGAATTAATCCTAGCATTGCTTAACATGAGATCAAGACTTACAAGAATGCAAAACCTATTAGACAGAAGCTTTGGCCAGTCAATATGAGAAATTCAAATACAATAAATATGAGGGAAAGAAACTACTTAAGGCGGGGTTTATCTACCCAGTTCCTCTTACTGAATGGGTTTCAAATCTTGTTCAGTTGATAAATAGAAAGGTACAATTAGAGTATGCATGGATTTTTGCAATTTGAATCAGGCATGTCCCAAAGATGGCTTCCCTATGTCATTCATTAATTATATTATTGACAGATATGCATGAAGTGAAATATTCTCTTTTATGGATGGATTTTCTCCATACAATTAGATATAAATATTTCTAGAGGATCAACATAAGACACCCTTTGTATGCACATGGGGCACATTTTCATATCATAAAATGCCTTTTGGCCTCAAAAAAGTTGGAGATAATTTTCATTGGGCCATGTCCTAGGCCTTTCACGAAATCAAAGATATTGTGGAGCCATATCTTGATGACCTTGTTGCTCGTTATCATAAGAGAGTACATCATCTTGTTCACCTTCATCAAAATTTTTAGAGATGTTGTTTTTCTAAAATCCAATTGAATCCACACAATTGCATATTTTGTGTGACTTTTGGTCCTCTTTTAGAGCTTATCATCTAGAATAGAAGGATCATGGTTGATCCACACAAGGTTGAGTCAATGCTTCAGTGACCTCCCCCGTTTAATATCTCTCAACTTCAGAGATTACAAGGAAAACCAAATTTTTTAGGATTTTATTGTCAATTATTCTAAGATAAAAAGGGGTTTTATGTGCTTGTTGAAGAAAAGGTCCCTTTTACATGAGATGACCATGATCAATGATTGTTTGATGCTTTCAAAAATGCATTGATTTATGCTCCTTTTCTCAGTCCACCTAACTATAATAGAGTCTTCCTTCTATATCTTGCAGTGGAAGAATCTACTACTTATGTGGTTTTGGTTAAGGAAGATGACCATCTCAAGGAGCATGTCATCTATTATCTCAATCGTGGCTTGATGGGTCCCAAACTAAATTACCCGTATGTTGAAAAGTTAGCATTGGTTATAGTCCATGTCGTTAAGAGAATATGACTATATTATTTGAAGAAAACCTATTAATTGTTTTTATCAATCCATTTTCAGCATGTCTTGACTAGACGAGTGTTCGAGGGGAAGCTTGATAAATGGATCGTTATTTTGCAAGAGTTTTATCTTGATTTTATGTCAACAAAATCAAAGAGGTATTTGGTTTTCACAAAACTAATATTATATTTATCTCAAGGAGATGAGACAAACTTTGATTAGGATTTATTTCCAAATGAACATCTACTTATTATTTATTTAAATGATCCTGGTGTGGATATATCCTTATATATCTCCAAAATCTAAAGTTCCTTCATCCTTCTCATGGTATGATCGACGATGCATCTGAAATATAGCAAAGAATTACCTTATTATCGGTGGTACTCTTTATTGTCAAGGAATATATTCTATATTATGTTAATGTTTAACCCATGAGGAAGCAAAAAAAAATTGAATCATTTCCATAGTGGAGCATGCGGTGGTCATATTTCTGGGTTGGCAAGAGCCTAGAAAATAATTTGTGTTGGCTACTTCTCACCATTCATTTTCAAATATTGTATTGAGGTAGTCAATAAGTTTCATTACTTTCAAGCGTTTATGAGAAAAATTAACAGACATATTACTCCACTTTTTTTCGGTTCTCATTTTCAATCCATTCACCATGTGGTGGTGAACTTTAATACTTATCACCTGGCCTTGGCTAGGAGAAACAAGTATATTATAATGGTTGTCAACTACTTTACTAAATGGTTTGAGGCCATACCTACTTTCTTGAATGACGGTGAGACAATCTAGTCACAACACATTTCAATGTACCAAGGAGATTGTCACTGGCCACAACATTCATTTCCAAAACAATATGATGTTTGAGATGGCTTTAAAGTTGGGATTTAAACAGGAACATTTGTCTCCTTATTATCCCTAGGAAAATTGACAAGTAGAGGCTACTAATAAGTCCTTGACAACCATTTTGCAAAGAATGATTAATGAAAATAAGTCCAATTGGCATGTCATGTTGTATCCTGCCCTTTGGGCATACCAAACATTTATTAAAAGTGTTGTTGGATTTCCTTCGTTCCAATTGGTTCATAACATAGAATAAATTGTCCTAATCAAATGTGAGATACCATCTCATAATTTAGTAGTTAAGATTCTTATTAATAATTCTAGTCTAAAAGAGTGCCTTACTCACCTAATGCATGTTGATGAGTAGCATCAAGATGCCACTACATTGAACAAAGAACATAAGAGACATTTCAAAATTCAATGTGAAAAATCTATCCATCCTAGAGTTTTTTCAAAAGGTGATCTTGTTTTGGTTTACAACCAAAACAAGGATTCCTTAGTGGCAATTAAATTTAAGTCAACGTGGTACGAGCCTTACATTGTGATCCATGTACTTAAAAAAGGAGCATATGATTTGATTGATTATGATAGAAATGTGCTTGTAGAGCCCAGAAATGGCCTCTATCTCATGAAGTACTATGCTTGAGCTTTTTCTTAAGCATAAAGCTCAAATATCTACTTTTTTTTTGTAAGTTAATTGTATTACCTTCAAAAATAAAATTACATCGTTGATAACCATCAATAGAAGAATATCGGCCTCACTCTACCACACTACAAACCAGATTTGTTGGTCAGTATATGAGAATACTAAGTTTCTACAAGAGACAAGAAACAAGAACTAAACATAAATGTTCATATAACCAGAAAAGAGACTATAAAAGATTTTCAGTGTATATCATCCAGATCAGGTGTTTGACGATGTCACTAGGGTTGGGACTTACGCACTCATACCAAGGGGAACTGAGAGCTTAAACTCACATTGAATGTCTTTTTCCATGTGAGTTAAGCGAACTTCCAACCTTTTGAGACTTGCCTACACCTTCCATTGGTTGCATTGAATGTTGTTGAGAAAGGAAATGATGGCATTACTACCCTTGTGTTTCTCCTTTAAGACTCATCCCAACAAGGTCTTAAGCTGCTAGTGGAGAGTAATAGAATGGATATATTGATTACTTATTCCCCTAGTACGAATAGGGTTGGGAATCTAGTGGGAAGCCTCATCTATCATTTTTTAATCTGAATAGGCTTATATATCTTTGGTGACATGCTTCTCTAGCCTTTGAATATCCTCCTGAGTACTAGGGGAGGTCACATCAAGATAAGTTGCAGTTGATTCCTGAGCCTACACCTCAACACATGACTAACTTTTCTGGCCACGTCCCCCCAACCCACGATGCCCACACATGCACTAGCATGGCATAATGACCCCAACAAATGATGAACCAACACAATGCCAAAGATGAAAAATCTCACAACTCCACACACAGTAACCCATTATAAAGAAGCAAAATTACATGAGTACTAGGAGCGTATACTTCCTCGATATCTTCCATAAACCATACAAGACCTATCCTACAAAATATACAACCAACCTGAACAAAAGGAGACAAGGTAATACAAAGAAACAGGTTGAACAAAATATGCCCAGTAGGTGGACTGCAATGCTGAGGAACTATTGGGACAGGGTCAGAGGCCAACTCTCAAGGTAACAAGAAACCTAGTCTCGCCATATATAAAACTAGAACATATCCCAACAAAGACTTCACTACAAAAGCCAGACCACACCAAAGGAAATGACAAGCTGAGAAAGCCAATTCACAAAGTCAGGGGATAAATATTACTTTTTTATAATAGCGAAGGATAATTCAGGTCGATCAAAACAGGAAGAAAGAGCTTGAGTTCATCTCTGTATAACCACTCTATCTATCCAAAAAGTCATCACAATTACCAAATATAGTCTTCAACCCATCATATGTGGCTTTGCCATCATCATTGGTAATATAACCACCACCTACATTCACGCGGAAAAGTAGGGAAATGAGTCCACTATTAACCGCAAATGTAACATAAAATTTGGCATTCTAGTTCAAATCCTGAAACACTTTGCTCACATCTCATTCTTTTAATTGCCCAGCATCACACCTCCAAATAGCCAGACTCCACAAGGTATATGAATATCCCACCAACAGTAGGAGGGTTGCACTGCTAGGGCACAAAATCTTGCATTTTTGTGAAGAAGTAGTTGTAGGATGCTTCATAACATGATAGTCCATGAGTCCAATGAAATTAACCATTTCTAGCTTCCTGCATGGGGAGGAGGGGGGGTGATAGGCCAAGCCACCCCCGCCAACCCTCTCCTAATTACATTTAGAGCTTATGGGATGGCGGGGGACCCACCCACTCTCCCCCTCCCTGATCTCAATTTCCATATGTGTCTCCACCCCCATATGGGAAGTATCTACTTATTTTTTAATTGATGTATATAGTATTTTTTAGATATATTAGTGTTTTGTTGATGTTTTTCATGTTCTTTGGTAGATTTCGATGGATGATCCATTTTTCCTAGGGTTCGTTGATGGTGCCAATCATCACACTTGGAACTTGACTTCCACAACTTGGGTGATCTATTCTCCTTATGGTCAATTGCTTGTGTCTAGTGACACTTATATCGGGGATGCAACCAAGAATATTGTAGAATAATGTGTTGTTATTAAATTACTCATATAAGCCATTTCACATGGCAATTGATCTTTAGTGATTCATCTAGACTCACATCTAGTAGTGTCTCAACTAAATAATGTGTATCTTGTGTGTGATCTTGTACTACTCCAAAGATTTCTTCGAGAAGGTTTATTTTAACATTCATTCAATTATATTACTTACACTTATATTTCCAAATAAAGAAATCAAATTGTCATTTTTATTGCCAATTATGTTTTGTATTGGCATGTTTTTCATTCATCACATTAATGGCATGTTCAAAATAACACAAGCACATTAATACAACCATGTTGATTCGACCAAAATATGCATATATATATATATATATATATATATATATATATATATAATATATATATATATATTATATATAATATATATATATATATAAGTCAAAATATCATTACAAAATGTGGACAAATGTCCTACAAAATCATGGCTTGTAGCCTAGTGATCATCATTATAGATCCATTTGGTACATTCAATACATGTATCAATAACTATGATTGAGACCGTTGGCCCTGATGTGTGTCATGGTAGAAGATAATGGTGTTTGTTACCTGTCGAAAGAATCATACTCATGGTGTGGTACTCCAACTACTCAATAATGTATCCCCTCTAGGGGATTCTCTACATATGCCATAAGGACTTGTCGGGTCAACCTCTCTAAGTTCCTATGGACCGGTCATAGTATTCTCTATGCCCCTTTAATGACTTGCTCTTTGCCTCTACGTCAACACCTGTGGCATGGGAAGCCATTGAGTCTCACTCATCCAATATCTGCATAAATCATGTGTTTTGTTAGTGCTTTTGTGCCATGCAAAAATTATTTCTATATTCTTGAGTCACTTTTTCAAAATCAATAAAAATTAAATAACATAAAAGCTAAAATTATCATTTACCTGTGTCGTCCCATGTGACTTCATGAGGAAGGGATAACTTTGGGTCTCATATGAAGTTGATACATGCATATGGATAATTGTTAATGGCAATGACCTATTGATCCCACTAGTGGAAGAAGTTATCATCGAAAGTGGCAAGTGTAACTCGCTCTCATTCAATTCTACCCATAAGGTCATCCCATCTCACCATCGATGACTCTATCAAATGTGTGATGTGTGTTGTGATCCGTGGTCAAAGAGATGATACTCTCTCTCAAAGAAGGAGCATAGAATGCTTTCGTAGCAGAAATTTTCTATTTGGCCTTGTCTACACATTGTCAGCTGACATTTTATGCTAGTCAATAGAGTGGTACTCTAATCATACATTGTCAAGTGTATACACTCCACTACTAAGAACACCTCTGGTCGAGATGCCTGATGTAGTGAAGCAGATCCTGACACTCATGCAATAGTAAATAAAATGATATTGAGAGTTAAACTGTCAAAGCTCCTGATAGGTATTTGGGTCCCCACCATTTGAGTACTTGTTGCATATTAGTTATCTATGTAGTCCTCAATAGTGAGGCATTTATTGGTCTTTCTCTTTAGATTCACCACCTCTCCCCTTCTTGAAGGGTCGGTGATAAAGTAGATTTCCTCTACCTCAATATATAAGGGCATCAAGACAATAATAGAACAATCATGTTCAAGACTTTAGTAACTAATCAAGGTTTGTAGTAGGCACCCTTGTGTGCACATGTTTGGCATCAAGAAAAATTTGAGAAATCTACAATTATTGAATGCATCCATTTCCTCCTAGTCTTTCAAGGCTTCATTATCAACTTCTTCATGCGCTCTTTCTCTCCAAGTAATAGTCATCCTGAGATCGCATTAAATATGAGCATTAGATTCTTCATTTTTAAAGAAGGTATACACAACTATTGTTTATAAAAATCACATATACATGTGACTATTCTTCTAGCAACTTGCATACAGTGTTGAGCATACACAACCCAATAACTAGGGAGTCATGTATGCGTAGACCGCCTTTCAAAGCTTAAAATTCCTACTTCAAACTTAACTCAAAAGAAAAATTAATAAGATCAAAATGAAGAGTTTATAGTCTATAAATATGTGTATCTTGCAAAATATAGATTGATTGCCTAGAACACTCAAAGTATGCAATCAAGTTCAAGGGGACTTTTTAGGTCCAAATGCAATCCAAGGGATAAAAAAAACTCAAATGAATGGTAAAACTTCATATTTTTACTATTTATAAACTTTCCAACCAACTTGTATATAGTTTATTGTTGTTTTTATTCATTTTTACTCGATAAAATAATGTTTAAACCTTTTTTAAGTGTTTTACTTAGTTTCCAGGTCATGCAACGACACTTCACTACTTTGCAATGTTTGTTTAGCATTCTTCAAACCACAATAAAAACTATTGTGACAGGTATTTGTAATGTCTCCTCTCATATCTACCAACTTTCACCGGCTTGACCAGGGTAAACATGAGCTGAGGGTCACTATGATAAGACTCAACCTCCTATATGACCTTAAGGAAATGGAGCTGAAAAAACAATACCCTACATACCTCCCTTAGGTGCTATAGGACCCCAGGAGCTAATCCACCATTCCAGGTGCCCAACCCCTGAGTTAACCAAGCATTTCAATGAATTAAACCCATAGTTGCTCCCATGAAAAGGCATTCATTCAACTGGAACCCTTCAGTCACTCCCATGACAAGGAATTCATACGATTGGAACCCTCCAGTCCCTCCCACAATGCTTGTAAGGGAGAGATTGCAGTCTTTTTAGCCAATTCTGCGCTAGAGACTGCGAGATTTAAGCCACTTTTTCAGGGCTAGTCTCCAAACCTCTGCTCGGAACTTGATGAGACTTTCCGAGACAATAAATGACACTAAGACAAATCCTCTAACACAAAACTTGATCAATTAATTTACCTAACCAAGCCCAACCATGATAGCCATTCTATCAAACACATGATGAACATGCAACCTACAGGTTTTAAATGCAAGTCTGAAAATAAGGAGATGAAAACTTATCTAAGGTTTAACAAGAAGGATCACTACCTTCTCACATTAGTCAGCATAACACCGATTAGGTCTTGCATTCATTATTTATTCAGTTACAAGTAAAAATATGGAAAGATCCATGACTAAGAATTGTCAAATAATAATGCTTATAACCAACAGATAACTAGATAAATATCCATAAAAGAACAACCATTAAAGCCACATAATAACTAGTACATTTCCTTACCAAAAGTAAGAGAAAGTTAGCTTTTATTAACCATACTAAAATACTAATCAGGTTCGAGACTTCCACGTTCTACCCAACCATAGATTGGCTGAACCAGACCTTTCTTTCATTCAGTCACCCCTATGCCATATTCCAAGCATGAATGTGGGATCTCATGGGATAAATCAATCTATAAACAACCAAGGGAATTCATAGGTTAAACCACCTCCACCCTCACCATATCGATATCTCACCTAAACTGATGCTAAGATCACATAGTCGAATCGAGCTGGGATGCCTCAAAAATTCTTCACCGTCCTTGAGGAATCTTCTTGTGTGCACCCTCGGGCTTTACCGTGTATCCCACCATTACAGTCAAGGGATTCCTAGGCCTTTGGGAATTTTCCTGAGACCATCTCACCCTGGATTCTGAAACCATCTGAAAATCCAAAGCTCAAACCGAGAACAATCCCATCACACCATGGTTATCCAAAAATGGCAAGGCTAGGCTAAAATCCACTATCGAATATCAATAAAATCCATGCAAATGATAGAAAAAGAACCATATACCAACATGCACATACCATGCATGTCAAAACCATCTAGGAAATCGCACATGTAATATGTTACCTGCAAGTATTCCCGTTGAATCTTTGTGATCCTTACCTTTCTTTTCTTTCCTTGTCCTTCTTTGTTTTTCCTTTCCTTTCCTTGCTTGCTTATTGTCTTTCTCCTATTGGTGCTTTCTCCTCTTTGAGACAAATTTTAACACTAAACTGAAAAAATGTTGTAAACTGATCCTAAGAATCCTTTTTATCATTGATGCCTCTAATTTCTTCATTTTCCTCTATTTCCTTCAATTTCCTCCTCACATGCAACCTATGACCTTTCACCTTCCTTTTCTCCTAATTTCTTTTATTTTCATAAATAAAATGCCAATTAATGCCTCTTTTCCTTTTTAAATCCTTAGCCATTTCCTTTGCAAATTTCCCCTTAGCCGTAAAACACAACAAGTGAAGCCCACTAGGATATTTTTCCCAACACTAAGCTTGGAATAAGTGTCCCTTGCGAGTAGTCTTATTTTACGTTTATTAATTTTTATTACATGAACTTTTAACCTGGGGATGTGATAAACCCCTCCCCCTTAGGGGAATATTGTCCTCATTGTTCAATGACACATATAACCAGCAAAACCGCTGAAAAGCAAAACATACTACCCATGGAGCTTTATAACTTAGCTCGTTGTAGTTTTTACAATGGACAACGTGCTGAAAACATGAAAACCATTTTTTTTACTAGAGCATTATATCACATCTCATTACATTGTTTACAATAACAACCACATATACACTCATGCACAATTGCTTCAACCAAAAAATAAACATATTGTCTATGAAGCTTTATAAATCCAACTCGATACAATATTTACAATAATACACACACACACACACACACACACATATATATATGCACATTTTCTCAACCGACAAATAGAAGGATATGATGCTTGCATCTGCAACAAGGGAGTCCAGAGGCTCACACTTCTACCCTCAAAGTAATACCAGGATTCACCCCCTTCCCAGCAAGTACAAAATCCACTGCCAAATTCAAACCTGCATCCAATGTCCAGTGCTACAATACTGCACCACTTTTCCTCTCATTGAACAGTTATTGTCTCATTGTTTCAGGGCACACACCCAATGTGCATCTTATTCCATATGGAAATGCTTTTGATCAAGAAAAATCCATCCCCGACCCTCCCTTCTCTACTACACAGTCCCTCAGGAAATTCGATCACCCCCTTCTATGCAGTCACTCACCTTCCAATTTCCCCGGCATCCCCCTATCCCAAACGATCCATCCCTTGGCAAGGTTTCCTGGTATTGGAAGG
This sequence comes from Pinus taeda, assembly GCA_000404065.3. Classification (NCBI taxonomy): domain Eukaryota; kingdom Viridiplantae; phylum Streptophyta; class Pinopsida; order Pinales; family Pinaceae; genus Pinus; species Pinus taeda. The sequence goes on from APFE030588475.1 coordinate 199,971, forward strand.
TCAAACAACCAAGGCATATAGCTGCCATAACATGCTCATGGAAATCAATGGACACTTTTGGGTACTAGTGTCCCACAATGGCCCTGCTTCTGAATTCTTTACCAACATATTTCTTCCTATTTTAATTCCTTTTGCCACTGCTGCTAATCCTTGCAGTTAGTCTCAACCACCCAACCGGGCATTTCCATGCTTTCCTGTACCAAGCACATAATTTCTATTAGACAAAAAGGAATTGAAATAAATTCAAACCATACCTCATTGGTGGCCCATTAATAAGGTACACTTGTAATTATGTTTACTTCATGTCACAACAAGTCAAACTAGACCTTTGACCAAATCACCATGTATAAACATATCACATATGGTTAGCTCAAAACACAACAAGCATAAATCAGAATCATAGATCAAATGCATAATTAAAACTGAATTAAAATACTTATACTTATCTTTCAATGATTATTTTGTTATGCCTTTGTTCTTTATGCTTTTTATACACACACTGAATCGGTTTCCAAACCCAACAAGCACTCAGTGCCTTCTCTTTAAGAAACAATGGAATCTAGAAATTAAACCACCTCCTCCCTCAATTTCAACAACAATGGTATCCCGAGACTAATCATCTCAACCCTCAATAGCAACAAGGGCATCACGAGACTAAAGTGCCTCAACCCTCAATAGAAACATGGCTATGTTGAGACTAAACCGCCTCAACCCTCAATAGCAACAACAAGGGCCAGACAATACCATACATGTATGTCCCATCACACTGTAAAACACATACACATACACAATGTATAATGCAACACATACACTTACACCTGATGTATAACACAACACATACACTTAGGCCTGGTGTATAACACGACACATACACCTACACCAAACGTACAACACCAGATATATATATATATATATATATATTATTCTAATATATATATATATAATTATATATATATTATATATATATATATATATATATATATATGTGATATGTTGGAAATAATACTGAGAGGGGGGGGTGAATCAGTATTAGCAAATCAATAACTTTTTCATTTCCATACTTAGATTCATATACGCTACTTTAGTTAAGGGAACCCGCGTATACACGCAATTGTGTCTAATGCAACTAGCATATATCCAGTAAACTTATGATTCAGTTAATCCATTAAATGTTGATCTTTAATGAGTGCATTAGAACTTCATTAACCATATGAATAGTAAACAGGTGCAGTAAAATAGAACAAATCATCACATATAAGAAGCACACATGAACACCATGATGTAATGTGGAAACCCAATGTGGGTGAAAACGACCTGCTGCAATTCGTCTCTATCTTCCTTTAATAAGAAACTTCTTTTTACAAGATTTATGTATTGGTGCAGTCTTATACCAGTACGCAGGCTTCTACCTGCAAAAGGCTACAACCTTCTCTCAATCTCCAGCTTCTCTTGGAAGGGAGCTACAACCCCCTTAGCTCTTGTACCAGCCGATCCATTTACTAGTATGTAGGCGTCAGCCTACTGAAGGCTCCAACCTTCACTCGTTTTCCAGCTGCTACTGGAAGGGAGTTCCAACCCCCTGGCTCTTGTACTAACCGATATGTTTACCAATACGTAAGTGCCAGCCTATAGAAGGCTACGATCTTCTCTCTTCCTCCAAGGACCACGTTTCATAAATTTTCATATTGGATACTCCTGAAGCACAACACCATAATCTGAAGGCCACGTTTCATCCAATTTTCATACTAGAGCCATCAACAACATTGAAGGACAAAATCAATCACCACTGCAAAGCACCCATCAACTACACCTACATCATCGATCTCTAAATCACCCAATACTGAAACACTGAAACCCTGTCAGCAACATAGTCACCAGAACACAGAACAGACAACAGAACTCTGCAATAACAACCAGATCCAACTGCAACTTCAAAATATCATACTTCATACTGTATACGCTACTCTAAAGAACCCAACCTACATGTATACACGCTTTTACCAAAGTGAACATGCGTACAGATCTGCAAATTCTAACTTATAACTTTGCAGCTATTTCAGTCATCCATTATACCCAGAACATAACATTTACAGAATAAACATGCATCAATAATTCAGATCTAGTCTATCCATGATCAAACCATATATTGATAAAATATTCCAAGCCTTATGATCCTGATCCATCATTCATCATCATCCACATGGGTGCATCCTTGGTTCAGAACAAGCAAAGCATCACAAACCCATAACTAGCATACCAGATCTCACACTTCATCAGATATTCATCACTTGCACTTCTTGTTCCTCTTGGCCTAATGATCTTGTTCCTTATATAGGTTTAGGCCTCTCTCAATACCATGGTCCAAAACCACATAGAACCAATACCTTGGACCCAATACCTGGGGTCAACACTTTGGGCCAAATACCATAGACCAAAACTTAGTTTTCCAATGTGTACGCGCCTTTCCTTCTGTAAACCTGCGTGTGTATGTATACACCTCTTTTCTTCTGCTAACCTGCATGTATAAGCACTTTCATCAAGGTTAACCTGTGTATAACTCTCTCTTATCATTAATACTTTTCTCTTGACCTACTACACTATGATCTGTCATCTGAGTGAGTTTCCATCAAGGACAACACCTGTATCATACCTCTGAGTGAGTTGCCATCAAGGACAACACCTGTATCATAATGCCAACAATCTCCCCCTTTGTACTTGATGGCAACAACCACACCAAGTCACTCTCCCCCTTTGACATCAAGCACAAATGGTAGACCAAGATATTCTCTTCCTTGATATACATTCTGTTGTCCATACTCCCCCTTAGTACATGCTGAAGTTTCTGATTGAGCTCCCCCTTTGTACATGCCAAGATGTACCAATCCATCCATGCTCCCCCTGATCATATGCAAGGTCTGCAAAAGCATAACATGACTTTATACATACATTGCTAATGACCTTCCTAAAGACTCATGCATACATCAATCTCCCAACCAAGTGGGGATACACCATTTTTTACTCATCCACCCAACCAAGTGGAGATATACCAAAAGTTTATACATGACTTAAAAATAAGAAACATTACATCATCCATCCCATGCATAGTGGGGTTACAAATCAAAGACCAACAATCTAATCAAGACCATGATAGTCATCAGCAACTATCCTACACCATATATGATCTGCACCATAAGCATCAGCATACAGCCCTGTAACCTGCAATACCATTCTTTTGACCAACCAGCAAGATGTCTTATTTAACCACATAAGCATCATCACCAAAGACTTCTAACCATAATGACAACAATGCATTATTAGAAGTATATGCTCCCCCTGAACCTGTGTCATGCCATCATCAAACAGTGACTAAACCATATCACACTTATGTACTGCTACTTTTCTTCAACATCATATACGTGACTGTGCAGCATCTAACTCGCATATATACGTGACTTTTTCTTCATGAAACCTGCGTATGAGATTCAGAACACTAATGTTCCACTTTTTTAGCTTCCTCTAAGTCTGTGATGTTTGTATATTCTGCTATGCCACATTTTTCTGGCTGTACTTCCTTTTTCTTCCATATCTTCAACTGTGATGATGTTTTCTCCTTTTGGTATGGTGCCCAAAATATTCTCCTGCATTCCTTTGCTATATGTCCAAGCTTGTTACATGCATAACATCTTAAATGTTTCATATTCCTCCTATAGCAGTCAATGGCTTTGTGACCAAACATATTGTAAGCAAAACAATATCCCTTGAAGTACCTGGAACGTGATGATCTTTCTATGTGACGGTCATGAACCATTCTACTTCTGCATCTAGCTACAACATGTCCAAGATTATAACATACGTAACTTTCAACATTATTCATCGGAGGAAATTATCATCTATCACTTCCACAGTTAGGAGCAAAGGATGTTTTTTGAGGAATTTCTTTCCTTGGCTATTGATGGGGTTGTCTTCTCATCTCCTTGTTGAGCATTTCAGATTTCTCATTAGAGTTCCTTGCCTCACCTTGTGAGCTAGATTCTCCTTCAACAGATTCATAAAAACCAAGACTAGTTTTGATAGCAGGCAACCTTTGACTACTAAGAATATCATCCAAAATCTTAGTACTGTCTTGAAATCGTAATAGTTTATCATTTTCTTCTAATTTACCTTTCAAGATATTTACCTCAACCTGATGTTGTTCTTCCTTTTCCAGACATTGCTTCTTCAAAATTTCTTCAGACTTTCTTCCTTCTTCCACTTGTTGCCTTAGTTTGAGAATCTCTTTTTCTTGTTCTTCATTCAGCTCCTACAGCATTTGACAAATTATGAAGGCACATTCCAGCTGAGCTTTTAAGCTGATAATTTCTTCTTTGAGGGTACTCTCCCTTTTGTTAAATAGATCTTGTTGATCTATGATTTTATCTGATGCTTCATTTTCTTGTTCATCTTCAATCTTAGGTGATTCAAAATCTGAATACTTGCTTCCACCAAATGGAAAGTTGTCCCTGTTCCTTTGAGTTGTCTTCTTCTTCTTACGTGCTTTCTTTCCCATTGTTCTACGAATCTCCTTCAAGCGATCAAGCTTCTACCAAAGGACCTGCTCTGATACCAATTGTTGGCCATAATACTGAGAGGGGGGTGAATCAGTATTACAAAATCAATAACTTTTTCATTTCCATACAGATTCATATACGCTACTTTAATTAAGGGAACCTGCGTATACATGCAACTATGTCTAAAGCAACTAGTGCATATCCAGTAAAATTATGATTTTAGTTAATCCATTAAATGTTGATCTTTAATCAGTGCATCAGAACTTCATTAACCATATGAATAGTAAATAGGTGTAGTAAAACAAAACATATCATCACATTTAAGAAGCACACATGAACACCATGATGTAAGGTGCAAACCCAATGTGGGTGAAAACCACCTGCTGCAATTCATCTCTATCTTCCTTTAATAAGAAACTTCTTTTTACAAGATTTATGTAATGGTGCAGTTTCATACCAGTATGCAAGATTCTACCTGTAGAAGGATACAACCTTCTCTCATTCTCTAGCTTCTCCTGGAAGGGATCTACAACCCCCTTAGCTCTTGTACCAGCCAATCCATTTACTAGTACGTAGGAACCGGCCTACTGAAGGCTCCAACCTTCACTCGCTTTCCAGCTACTACTGGAAGGGAGTTCGAACCCCCTAGCTCTTGTACTGACCAATATGTTTTCCAGTACATAGGCGCTGGCCTACAGAAGGCTACGATCTTCTCTCTTCCTCCAAGGACCACGTTTCATAAATTTTCATACTGGATACTCCTGAAGCACAACACCATAACATGAAGGCCACGTTTCACCAATTTTCATACTGGACCCATCAACAACATTGAAGCATAAAATCAATCACCACTACAAAGCACCCATCAACTACACTTGCATCATCGATCTCTGAATCACTAAATATTGAAACCCTGTCAACAGCACAATCCAGAACACATAACAAACAACAAAACTCTGCAATAACAACCAGATCCAACTACAACTTCAAAATATCATACTTCATACTGTATACACTACTCTGATGAACCCAACTTGCGTGTATATGCGCTTTTACCAAAGCGAACCCGCGTACAGATCTGCAAATCCTAACTTATAACTTTGCAACTATTTCAGTCATCCATTATACCTATAACATAACATTTACAGAATAAACATATGTCAATAATTCAGATCTAGTCTATCCATGATCAAACCATATATTGATAAAACATTCCAATCCTTACGATCCCAATCCATCATTCATCATCATCCACATGGGTGCATCCTTGGTTCAGAACAAGTAAAGCATCACAAGCCCATAACGAGCATACCAGATCTCACACTTCATCATATATTCATCACTTGCATTTCTTGTTCCTCTTGGCCTAATCATCTTCTTCCTTATATAGGTTTAGGCCTCTCTCAATACCATGGTGTAAACCACGTAGAACCAATACCTTGGACCCAACACCTGGGGTCAACACTTCAGGCCAAATACCATGGACCAATACCAAACTACCATGGACCAAATACCACGAACCAAAACTTAGTTTTCCAATGTGTACGCGCCTTTCCTTCTGTAAACCTACGTGTGTACATATACACCTCTTTTCTTCTACTAACCCACGTGTATACGCACTTTCATCAAGTTTAACCTGCGTATACCTCTCTCTAATCATTAATACTTTGCTCTTGACCTGTTGTACTATGATCTGTCATCTGAGTGAGTTGCCATCAAGGACAACACCTGTATCATAATGCCAACAATCTCCCCCTTTGGACTTGATGGCAACAACCACACCAAGTCACTCTCCCCCTTTGACATCAAGGGCAAAGGGCGGACCAAGATATTCTCTTCCTTGATATATATTCTCTTCCTTGATATACATTCTGTTGTCCATACTCCCCCTCAGTACATTCTGAAGTTTCTGATTGAGCTCCCCCTTTGTACATGCCACGATGTACCAATCATTCCATGCTCCCCCTAAGCATATGCAAGGTTTGAAAAAGCATAACATGACTTTATGCATACATTTCCAATGACCTTCCTAAATACTCATGCATACATCAAGCTCCCAACCAAGTGGGGATACACCATTTTTTACTCATCCACCCAACCAAGTGGGTGTTGACACCTAATCCGAAACGGATGGGTGAACTGGACAGTCATCAAGAAGATGAACTGATCTATCATGTTTGTGTATATAAATGTGTGTTAGCTAAGGAATAATATATCAGTTTTTCTCCCGCTCATTCTGGAGTTACCCTGGCCTGACATGGTATCAGAGCACAGGTCCCAGAAATAGTTGTAACTCCTGCTATCCTGAGAGCTGCTCAGTCCTGAGCGCTACTCTGACATTGACTGCACTATAAGCTTTTTTCATTCAACGCACATTGCCTGAGGGAGGTCGGAGCATTTCAATTCGAATAATAGCGCTGTCTGTTGTCCCTTTTGTTACGCCGCACCTGTTATGCTGAGCTTTCTCACCTGGACAAAGTATGTAACGTTTGAAACCTGCGATGAGAACCTGCGTATGGTATTTTGGGAGTTTGATTATGTAACGTTTGAAACCTGAGATGAGAACCTGTGTGTGGTCAATGGTATGAAACCTGCGTATTACGTATGGTATGAAACCTGCGATGAGAACTTGCGTGTGGCTAGCCCGAAGTTAAGCGCCAAGCCAAGTCGAGGAGGAGGAGAGTATAGCGCAAAACGTGTGGTCGAAGAGTTACTTGCCTGCGAAGATCATGTTGACAAAAACTGCAACACGAAATCTTGTTTTTAATTTGAATTGTCCGCTCCATTTTGTCTGGAGACGTGTGCGTTTGTAGTGATAAGCGTGCAGTCTCGCTATATAAGTTGATCAGCTGGGTAATCTTACCACCACCTCCGACAGAAGAAATTTTCTTCAGTTGTTTTGAATTCGAATTGAGAATTGTAAATTCTGTCTAGCAGAATTGTAAGTTGGGCAGCTGGGCAATCCCACCACCACCCTCGACAGAAGAAATTTTGTTCCACTAGTCCCGTGATACCCTCTGCGATTTCAGTTGTTTTGAATTTGAATTGAGAATTGAACAATCTGTTCGGCCATCCTGCTCATGATAAGTCTGTGTCGCAGAATTCTCGCTCTGAGTGCTTTACACCCATCACCAAAATATCGTAATATTTTTGCAGTGATACATGTAGCAGAATTTTGAATATGGTGTTATATATGTTGATTTTTGCAGAGATATATATATGGTGATATATGTAGCAGAATTTTAATGATTTTTTTTTCTCCATAGCAAAATCATATTTTAAAGCAGCGGAAGTTTTTTAAGAGAAATTTTTTTTTCACCATCAGAAGTATTAATATATCAGCAGAAGTAACCTTTTACAGAATGCATTCAATCA
>APFE030588475.1:213544-299128 GCA_000404065.3 Pinus taeda
AAGAGGAGAGGTCACATACCTTTTTGGCCCCATTAGGGAGTGAGTGAAGCTTGTCAAAGTAGAGGAGACTTCTTGTTGGACCCTGGAAGGAGCTTGTACAGTGTCAAGGAAAAGGTTGTAAGGTTCTTTTCTTTTGAATTAATACAATCAAACTCATTTTTCTCAACAATTATTTTATGCTATTTGTTTCATGGACTCCTTGACTTTCATGTTAAATATGTTTTATAATATTGGATATTCAGGTGCTATTTAATCTTTTGCCTTGTTTGTGCTTGCAGGTTTGCGACGAAGGAACTTACTTGGATCAAATGAGCGAAGGCATCTCCAAACTTGCGTTTGACATGAGGTAGGCCCTTAAACACATTTGTTTACCATTATTTATAAAGCACATTTAGAGAAAGATAGTGTCTGGTTGGTTTGTTTGTCATTAGGTCTTCATTAGATTCTAGGAAGGTCTGTCTTGTCCGCAAGAACGACTAATTCCGCGTGACAGGAATGATCATTTTTAGAGAAGCTAGAGGAACCAGCATCAACCTTATCAAGAGAAGGAGACGACATGAATTTGTCAATAAAAATTAGAGAATAAGTGTGGTGGTAGTGGGAGAAAGAGGATGTAGTGGATTTTGTCCCTCGAGTGATGTAGGACATAGGATGGGAGTTATTGAGAAAAGGCTACTAGATTTAATTTCTGTAAATACCCTTTGCTCATCATAGGTATATATATTGATTACCTTTGTTCATTATATGTAATGTTTAGATCTATTCTTGAAAATTCACATTTAATTATCTTTTTCCATTTTGTATACCACTAATCTCCTCCCCGTTCAAACTTAGCAAAGAAGAAAGGTATGTTACTAGAAAGCAAGGCATGGAGGGTTGTTAGTTGTTGGGTTGAGTTTAATTCCATTATACACTATTGATTTGTCTTTCCTTTTCTTATTTTGCTTCTTTCTATTGATGTTTTTGCTATGTCAATGGTTATTTCTTTGTTCTTGTTCTTGCTTGTATGTTTTTGTGGAATTTGGTTTTTCTATTTGGTTTTGATATTGGTATTTTTTTAAGTGTTTTTTATTGTTTACATTTGGTATCCTATGGGAGAGGAGGTGATAATTTCACTGATTAAACCCTATAGTGGTGGTTGATGTACATTCCACATTATGTGTAGTGGGTAAAAGATGTATGCAATGTTTATTTTGGGTTTCATTTGAATAAATAATCAAGTTTATGTGTTTATTTTAGTTCATTTGTTTAATAATATTTTATGCATATGTAGGTGTAGAAAGATTCTCTAGTATTCCTCTGATGAGGTTGGATGGTGTTAAGGCGAAAAAAATCTATTGACTCATTAAAGGTACTTTTTCTATGATTCACACTCAGCTTAGTTCAAGTGGTGAAAAAAGTTGTATTATGTTGTATTAAAAGGTAGCATACTTATTATGGAATCTTAGTTGAAGAAAACAAATTCCAACAACCTTGCTTTATTTGATCTTCTCCTTGAAAATCTTTTCCATTGGATAGTTATATAATTCTTAACCAAATCCTAGATCACTTCCCCAAGCTCTTAACCAAGTTTTAAATCTCCTTTCCTCAGGTCTTGGCTAACCTTTCTTTATTTTTCATGAATACCTTACATTCCATGGAGGTGATGAGGATATTCCTTTGATGCATTGATATTTCCTAGTAGTGATGCCAAAGAGTTGGTTTGAAAATAAAATATGGTTGGGAGGTTTATTGATTTTTGTTTTGGTCCAATTATGGGGAAGCAACCATTGAAAAAAAAATGTATGAAAAGATAAAGATATGGATGAGAATAGTACTAATATTGTTATTGTACTAACAAACACATATAAACAATTTGATTTCGAGGTTATGGAGATTTTTATGAGTGTTCAATGTAATTTCAAACCAAGATTCGTGATTCAATAAGTCATTAGTGCGTTATGGTTATTTTTTTAGTATGATAAATATGTAAAAAAGATTAACATACTATGTTACTATTTGTGAAGGGTTGATTTTTATCAAAACATCGTTCTGGAAGGAAATTTTTTAAAACATAACTTTTCTTGACCACAGGTATAAAGACCCAAAACATAAAAAAACATTGTATCATAGGTACATAGGAATCCAAATTATAACCCTACTTATTGTGCATAGTTTTTATCCAACCCTTTAGAGCTTCTTTATGTTTTATCACGTAGTCCATAAGAGAGTTTTGTACAATTATCCTTGACACATGATGCTTTAGGAAGGTTTTTTTTGAATTCTGGATATTGTGGATATCAGATCATCTAAATATGTAATTATTTTTGGAGTTGTCTTTAGTGCAACTTTTTGGACTTTCCGGTGCAGGAATCCGATGGAAAAAGTTGAGGTGAAATCTAGATTTGTATCATTTAAATTGGTTTTTTGACTCTATATATAGATGTATAGATGGATTCAACACCCTAAAAAACTCCTAGGGCACTTGGGTTGTGCAGGGTTACCCATCAAACTTGTGATTTCAATAAATATCTTCCAGATTTTAGAGAAATTAGACTGAAAAGACCCACGAAAAAGCTTTCAAAAAGTCGCACTAAAGACAAGTCAATTATTTTTTGTGTTTAATGAAAGTTAGTTGTTTTTCTTTGTGGAAAAAAAAAATCTATCTTAAGCACAGATCTGACATATGAATGGAGAGAGATCAAATTTCTTCATATGCAAACTTCTTTTAAAGTCCAAACAATGTGCAGTTTTTCATGGTTTAAATTGTATTTTGAATGCTATAGACTATATAACTTAAAAAAAAATATTTACATGTTTTTTTTAAAACAATATATAATATAAACATAATTGACATTAAAATGTTTTACATAACATATGCTTCACATTTTATTATAATTGCATATTTAAAATGGTTTTTATATTAATATATTTTCAAGTATATGTCAATATTAATTCATATTAAATTATTTTATTGATAGCACACATTGAATATTTTATTATATATACAACATTTAATTAATTTTTTCTAAATTCAAATATATATGAAGTTGATATCTACATAAGTTAATTAACATAGATATTTAAATAGTTTATTTAAATCCAATGTTAAAACATTTAACTTAACATAGATATTTAAATAGTTTATTTAAATCCAATGTTGAAACGTTTTTTATAAGTATAAAATTTTAACATTTTACTCACACCAGATTATCTATATTAATTAATTTCTGTATATTATTTCATATAACAACTAACTAAATTGTACACCATATGTATTTCATATAACAAATATATAACTAAATTGTACACCATATTTATTTTTGTATTTAATTATAGTAAATATTCTTTTTCTATTTAAAAAATATTTCATTTTTTATTTTTATTAAAAAAACTATCTAACTCCACACAATTACACATCCCATCCCTGTGTACTATAAACTTCTAGGCTAATAATTTTTTTATGATTAAGTTGAACATAAAAAGAAACCAAAATATAAAATAAGTTAGAATAAACTGTCTACAAGTGTTTTTCCACAAAATCCAGGTTATGACAGCCCTTTTTTTAGATTTTATGTGATTGAAAACCAACCGTACAGTAATGTAAACACATAAGTGTGGTTGTGAACAGGCCAAAATAGGATTAAAAGACCCTCCTCACTGCAACAAGGACCTGGAGGGAACTTCAAGCTGATGTTATCCTTGCATAATGCAAGCATGCCCAAGCTGTTAAATATTTCAACGTGTAGCCCTGTTAAGAGTAGTCCAAGCTATGGACATGGATATTCACTCTGGGACCTGTGAATGCCACCAATATTTGCAGGGCTGTGATACGTCATCATGTTTCTGAATTCACAAAAATCCAGGAGGCCATTGGAATCAGAATCATATGTGCATATCATCTTCTGGCAGTTGGCTATGTCTTCACCCTCCTTGAATCCCAAACTACAGAGCACCCTTTGAAGCTCAGTGGAGGATATGAAGCCGTCGTTATTCATATCATAGACCTTGAACGCCTCCATCAAATCCTCACACCCATCTCCATTGCTCAATTCATCTGATCTGGTATCATCCAGAAGAAACTGACACATGCCAGCAAATTCATCGAATGTCAAGCTACCATCTGCGCTTTGAGACACTGATATAGTCAGGCATTTCAAGTCTTCTCCTGAAATCTCCATTCCGAGCCTTCCCAGGTAACACTGCATTTCTGTGACAGTCAGCTTCCCGTCCCCATTTTCATCGACTGTTTCATACAACCTGCGAATTCCATGGGTGTCTATGCGAACCGCCATTCTACTGTAAATTACTCAGACAATTTATCGCAACAGCAATGTGGGATTTTTAGATCTGATCAGATCTCTGGAAAGAAAACAAACAAACAAACAAAAGCTATGAAATTTTAGACATCAACCTGGTGCTAAGGATGACCTTGTAAATGCAATATATAGCCCAGATGGGAATTATGGAGTCCTCGGTAAAAGATACCAATTCCGCGTATCAGCTGTAACTTCTAGATAATTATGATGATACGGTGAAGGACCGAGTCACAGTTGACTGCACCCGCGTCAAATACCGAGTCGCGGAGAATCTCACCTGAGAGAAATACCGAGTCATGGAGATGTGACTCGTCTGGTAAAAAGCGGACAGTCGTTTAAGGTGAGTGGTGGTGAAATTTCTTGGAAGGTAAAATACCGTACTTTCACTTTACTTTTTGGAAATGAATTTTCAGCCATTTTCGAGTGCCCGCCGTAGTTTATTTTGTTTCCAAATTGTTTTGAAAATTATAGAAAATTTTAGTGATGTTATAAATTTTAAGTTTTTTTTTTCAGAAGAAATACCGTAATATATTCATATCTAAGAAGATCTTACATAGTGTAAATGTACGAAGCATATGTTGAATTATTTTGTTTCTAAATTGTTTTGAAAATTATAGAAAATTTTAGTGATGTTATAAAATTTAAGTTTTTTTCAGAAAAAAAAGCGTCATATATTCATATAAAAAGATCTTACATAGTGCAAATGCACAAAACATATATCAAATCATTCGGTTTATAAAATTTAAGTTATAATTGTTAAATTTCATGATTTCCCGGTGAATTTTTTTTACGATATTAAATCTAAAATTAAATAAACAATGACATATTCATAACCGCCATAATCGATAATTATTTATTTATTTTATTTTTTCATTCATGATAATTTGACTTTAGGTGGATTTAATTCAAATATTGAATAGGAAACGGATCTGCTCGGATATATGGAAAGAGTATCGGGTCCGAATTGTGTCGCCTATTAGTTTTATCGACGCAATTAATTTTCACTCTCAGTCTTTTTCAAAAGAAGTCGAATTTATATTTATTAGTGGGTAATGTTTCAAAATATATTTATTTTAAATTTAAATATTAATTATAAATATTAACGGGGTTAAATTTTTCAAGTGTAATTTTTTTTAATATAAAATGAAAATATATTATAATATGATTTATTTAAATTATATTTTAAATATATAAATAAATTTAATGTCTAAATTATTTACACATTTAAAAATGTAATCAATAAATTTTTTATTATATTAAAAAAATAAAAATATTATAACTTAAAAAATCCAAAACTTAAAATAGTACGAGTGCTTGAAATATTTTAACATAAAAGGTTATTCTTTTTCAATTACTTATATATGCGTGCATTTGTGTGTGTTTTTCAAAACTTAATATTATATACTTATATATGCGTGCATTTGTGTGTTTTCTTCTCAACTTAATATTATATACTTATATATGCAGGTATTTGTGTGTTTTCTTCCAAACATAATATTAACAAAGCGTTGACATTGAAAATATTTCCAATTTGTTGTTTTGCTATCATTTATTAAAATACATAAAATAAGTTTCATATGAGATATTCATTTATTATATAAAATTGAATTTTAATTATATGTTAAAAGTAAAAAAAATAATTTATTTATTTTTTATATAACTAATGAATTTTCACTTTCCATTTACACAGCCTTCACATCATTTACACAGTCTTTCACATACTATTCAATATAATTATGAAAAGAGGGTATACATATCTTTTAATAATTATTTTATCTTTTATATAACAAAAATATGTTTATAATGGTTAATAAACTAACCAATATAATGTACTCATTTATTTTAATTACAAACAACAATTTTATATTTAGATAAATTGTACTTTTATATAAAAGTCAAATATGTCAACTCAGCATTAGGTACAGGAAGAATCACACAATCACAGTGAGTTGTCAACTGCACATCAAATTAACATTTAACATTTTATATTTATAATAATTTCAAAGATAAATGGGGAATTGTACATAGATGCTTTTTAATAATTATTTTATCCTTTTATATAACCAACAACACAAACATAATAACCAATATAATGTTTTATAATGGTTTTAATTAAAACGAACCAATATATGTACTCATTTATTTTAATTACAAACAACAATTTTTTATTTAGATAGATTGTATTTTTATGTAAAAGTCAAATATGTCAGCTCCACATTAGGTACAGAAAGAATCACACATCACACTGAGTTGTTGTATCTTGGGAAATTAACATTTAACATTATATATATATATATATATAATATTATATATATATATATATAATGTTAAATGTTAATTCGTAAAATGGTGGGATGATCTTTATCTAGAACATCATACTGTATTCAAGGAAGAAGAGATATGTGACAAAAAGAAAGGAGAAGAAAGTCAGGAAGAAGGGAAATTCAAAGAGGGTTCACTGGAGGAAGCAAAAAACAAGCAGGGAAAAACACATGGATCTACCGAAAGAAAAGTAATAGGAGGCCCATCAAACCATTGAAAATCCTTGTATCTCCATTAAAATCTTAGGAAATAGGACTGAAAAAGTCAATTCTTAGGCTAATCAAGAAAATGTTAGACAGATAATCCTCGAGATTATAGTATAGGTTAGTGTGTGTTATGGTGAGTCGTTATTGGAATCCAAGAAACTTAGGAATATATATCAACAGTTTACCTATTATATAATATGTACACTTTGTACATCATTCCTTGAGATTATTCTTAATAAACATTTGAATTGGTTTCCAATATTCTTTTGTTTATAGTGGTATCAGAGTGGACGTTTATTTGTTATGTTGATTGAGTTAAGCCACTAGTTTTGTGGCCAAAGATAACAGATATATTGCCGAGGAAAAAGTGTTGTTGAGGCAAAAGTGTGTGTGATTGGCCCTTTTGTACAACAACAAGTGTTGCAATAAAAATGTTCATTGCGGGAGTGTAGTTAAATGTAGTAAAGTCGTTAGAACGCTGTGGAGATTCTCGGCGAATGTCATTGCAAAGGAAATCGTGGATGGTAGGTCGAACATGCCTCCTACATTTTCTGTACAAGAAATTCTAATCTAACATTATCTTGGTTAAGTGCCACATCTCATTTTAATGATAAAAAAACAAGACTTTGTAGACTTATGCATCATATTATTGTTATGGAGATTTTATGTTTATTTTTGTGATCACATTTCAAGAAGATTGGGGTTGTCTGAAAACTTGTTTGAAAAAATATGGGATGTAGTGGGCTGACAACCTTCAGTTTGTTTCTCTCGCTTGTGATTTTTTAGTTCTCTAGCTTACCCGTTTGTCTGTGGACATTGTTGATCTGCTGATATGCCTTGTGTTTGAATTTGATTCGATTTTCAACAATAACAACACCCAGAGACTATCAGTTTATTATATGAGTTTCTAAATCAGAGCTGTGGACTAGCTGTTACTTTGTGGAACCTCGATGACATGGAAACTAAAAATGGCATTTGTGATTAACTGGCAGTTGTGTTTGAATTTGATTCGATTTTCAACAATAATAACACCCAGAGTGTCACGCCCGCAACGGAGGCTGTAGTCTTTCAACCGTGTCGGCGAGGTGCGACAACACTGAACACTTTCTTTTTAACAATACTCGTGCACATGGACTACGCCTATCCACTTACTCCTACTTAGTTTGTGATTCTCAACCAAGTATAATTAGTTATCCTTTATACCAATGAACACCCATACTTTATTCATTATCAACAACAATTATAAACGACAACATAATTGCACAGTATAAAGGGGATGGGCAACTCCCTGAACAATGAGTCCGCCCAACAATATATTAAGAATATCAGTTTATAATACAAGTATGCTTGGCAAGACCAAGTCCCATACTTAGCCAATTTTACAATCAATACAATCTCCGTGCACCCTTGCACGATGGGCGGGCGCTCACCCGAGCCACCAAGACACCCTCGCCAAGTCTCGGCACAAACGACACTTCCGCACGATCACCCAGGCACACCTTGCCCAATGACTTCACCCTTCACCAAGTGTGTTTTCCACAAGTGAGACTTTACCAAAGAGAGTGCATGAGCTATGCGCTTGGCTCTCCTCAAAACTACGCACAAGACTGCGCCTTCCCTTAAAGCGAAGATCGAATGATCGAATGAGTTGAAGTGATTGATGTTTGAACGCTCCATCGCAAACATATATATATGCGTTGTAGTGTGTGGGTGGCTGCCCAGCCGACCGCCCCACAATGCCATACACACACCCCCTCGAACGCCATAACAAGTTGGCCTTGCCCTCCATTGCATGTCGGCCAAACTCCATCGCATAGCACCCCAACCGTGGGTATAAACCAACGCTATTCACACTTGCTTGTTTCACCATCGCAAAGTCCTCTGTTGCATTCGTCGCATAACCTCCGTCGCTCGTCGCATAACCGGTTGTAGAAGTCGGTCGCACCGTCGTGCACGACCGCCCGTCGCACCTCTAACACCTGCCCGTGCGCGCGCCTGGTTGCCCGACGCCCAACCACATCGCACAACTCCGAAGGCTTTACATCCTCCTCCACCTGAAGTCGTTGTCGTCCTCGACAACATACCATCCTGGTATCCACCCACAAAGATCATCAATATCCATGATGTCAACTCCTCCACATACGGTAAACATCCCTGCAACATATGTAGAACTCCATCTCCACCATGTCTCACCTCAGCAACTACTGTCACCAAGATAACCATCCCAAGGTATACATCCCGCTGGTATGTCACACATCGAAACTCATCTCAATCCATGATCATCAACCACCCTGTCACAAACTCCACATGCTGCTCTACCTCATGGAAGGCTGGTCCCTCCATCTCAAGCTACATGTTCACTGAACAATGTGTCAACCCCATCATGTGTCGCCCTCATCCTGTAGTCTCCCATCAGAACACACATCTGCATGTTCACCCCCGGTTCAGCCTAATACGAACACACCTCTGCACATTGGTACCCCTCATGACTCGAACTAGTTGGGTAGTTAATCCAACCATACGCTCAAACCACAAGAATGCACATCCTTATATCCCCATCAGTCTTTCCCTGAATTTTGCTACATCTCGGACTCATGAGGAATTTGTCCAATTCCCATGCTCAGGTCCATGGAAACTCCATCCCATCTGCAACATGATCAAGCCATGGTCTTGTTGCACAAGAGTGTACAACCTCTCCACTAGCTCATACATCTCCATGTCACAACAACATCTGCACAACATTCTTGCTTCGGCATACTCCCATAGAATGTCCATGAATGACATCTCTACTCATGCTCCCATATAATGTCCCTGCATAGCTGTCATGCTCCATGTCTCCATCCTGATGTCCATGACACTAGTTGTCCATGATGTCCAACCTATGTAGACTCCATCCCAACATCTGGCCATCTGCACCCAAGTCTGCAATCTGTCATAAAGAAGCCTCCTTCCAAGGCCCCTTCCAAAGTTGATGTGTTTCCTCCTTACTAAGGCCTCCACACCAACCTATCTCCAAGGTTGTCTATAGAGAAAGGAGGGCCAGGAAGTTTCCTCCTTGACTGTCATCCACCCATGTATTGGATTGATGTTGTGTACTCAAGTATCTATGCACAACCTCAATCTCCTCACATGTACATCCAAGCTCCTTGAGCTTGTCCTTCGTCAACTGAAAGTCATATATGCCCATAGCATACCTGCAAAAATCCACTATGCCAGCAGGATCTCTACCCTCATAATCCTCATCAACCACTGCCTCGGAAGTAGTACTTGGACTCCCTTCTTTTGCAACTCCATTATGAAGATCATCAGTAGAAGATGTCTCTGTCAAGTGCCTCAAGGTTCGTGAGACTGCCTTCTCACTTACTTCATTCTTCCTCACTCTTGCAACGAAGTCAATCAACTTCCCTTCCTTCGTTGTTTGAGTCATACTCCCAAGTCCTCTTTGCTCTACATCCTCATGCTTCACATTCAGATCTTTGGGATACAAAGTCATAGAATTCATCCTCGGTCGGTACCACAAGAAACTCCTTCTATTCATCGGTACCATCATGGTTCTTCCCTCAGTTGTGATCAAGAGAATGTCTTGGTCCACCATCGGTATGGCTTGTGCAAGCTTCATGAAATCTTGCCCCAGCACCATAGAATGATCATTCATGTCCACAACCCTCAAGTCCAACTTCCCAAACCACGATCCCACTCTCACCTGAGTGTTCTCCATCACACCAACAACAACTTTCATGGTAGAGTTGACTGCTTTGAAAGCACTCAATTCCCTCTCCATCTTTGCTTTCTTCCCAAAATACTTTGCTGCCTTCCTACTCAAGAAGCTATGAGTAGCTCCCGTATCCACCAAAGCTGTAAATCTCTTGCCCTTCACGGTCACCTGCACAAAACTCAGCTTCAAGGCATCACCTCCTTCTATCCGCTTTGTCTTGTGTCTTATATCAGCAACCTTCTCCAAGAATTCGGCCTCAGAAGTGTCAATTGGCTCATGCTCCAACTTGAATTCCTTCTTAAGGTACTTCACTTCCTTGCTTGGCTCATCTAGGCAACCCGATCCTGGTCTAGCTTGATCTCCCTCAAGCTTGTCCTTCATCGACCTCTGCTTAAGTGCACCAACCAAGTGTCCATTGACTACTCTCATAGAACTAAGCTTCCGAACATCCTCTGGATTGTCACGGTAGTAAGTCCCCAGCCTGTCAATGTAGTCGAGCTCTTCCTGCTCAATCACAACGACCTTCTTACCAAGAAGCTTCTTCTTTATCTCTTCCTTAATCTGCTTGATTTTGGCTTCCACCATGGCACTTTTCTTCCTTAAGCGGGCTCTTTCATCCAAGAGCTCCTGAAGACCAAGACCACTTCGTTGGATCTCCTCATCAAGTTCCTTGAGTTCAACATTTGTTGTACTTCTGCATTTTCTCTTGAGTTCTTCAAGTTCCCTCCTTAGTTCCGAACAACTTTCCCAAATCTTCATGTTCTCAGCCTTCATCGCAACCCAGTCAGAACTCCATTGACCCATTTGTTCCAACACTTCGTACCAGAAGACTTCACTTGCACCATGGCTAGACTCACCTGTCGTAGGTTCATCCACCATCTTGCCTTTCAGCCTTCTCCATGGTTCCTGCATGATGTGAACCAGTCCTTGTGTCACTTGAGTGTGAAACCACTTCCTTCACCTGCAAGTACCTGTCATCATAGTCACTTCTTCACGAGCAACCCTGCTCAAACCCGATGCTTTGATACCACCTCACGATAGTGTAGTGGGATCAGCATTCATCCGCAAGCTACACCTGCTCTGATACCACCTGTCACGCCCGCAACGGTGGTAGTAGTCTTTCAACCGTACCGGTGAGGTGCGGCACCACCGAACACTTTCTTTTTAACAATACTCGTGCACATGGACTACGCCTATCCACTTACTCCTACTTAGTTTGTGATTCTCAACCAAGTATAATTAGTTATCCTTTATACCAATGAACACCCATACTTTATTCATTATCAACAACAATTATAAACGACAACACAATTGCACAGTATAAAGGGGAGGGGCAACTCCCTGAACAATGAGTCCGCCCAACAATATATTAAGAATATCACTTTACAATACAAGTATGCTTGGCAAGACCAAGTTCCATACTTAGCCAATTTTACAATCAATACAATCTTCGTGCACCCTTGCACGATGGGCGGGTGCTCACTCGAGCCACCAAGACACCCTCACCAAGTCTCGGTACAAATGACACTTCCACACGATCACCCAGGCACACCTTGCCCAACGACTTCACCCTTCACCAAGTGCGTTTTCCACAAGTGTGACTTTACCAAGGAGAGCGCATGAGCTATGCGCTTGGCTCTCCTCAAAACTGTGCACAAGACTGCGCCTTCCCTTAGAGCGAAGATCAAATGAGTTGAAGTGATTTATGTTTGAACGCTCCATCGCAAACATATATATATGCGTTGTAGTGTGTGGGTGGCTGCCTAGCCGACCGCCCCACAATGCCATACACACACCCCTTCGAACGCCATAACAAGTCAGCCTTGCCCTCCATTTCATGTCAGCCAAACTCCATCGCATAGCGCCCCAACCGTGGGTATAACCAACGCTCTTCACACTTGCTTGTTTCACCATCGCAAAGTCCTCTGTCACGTTTGTCGCATAACCTCCGTCGCTTGTCGCATAACCGGTTGTAGAAGTCGGTTGCACGATGGTTGTAGAAGTTGGTCGCACCATCGTGCACGACCGCCCGTCGCACCTCTAACACGCGCCCGGTTGCCCGGCGCCCAATCGTGTCGCACAACTCCGAAGGCCTTACACAAAGACTATCAGTTTATTATATGAGTTTCTAAATCAGAGATGTGGACTAGTTGTTGCTTTATGGACCCTCGATGACATGGAAACTAAAAATGGCATTTGTGGTTAACGGGCAGTAGTGTGTGTGCCAAGGAAAATTCCATAAAGAGGCACATACACAATTTATTCTAAGCTTCAACGTCAAGTAAATGAGGAAACTAAGGAGGCCAGTGCAGAGGTGTTCATCTTGTTAACCCATGCCGAGAGAAAGTTGTGTTAATTGTCTATCCAAGTTGTATAGTTCCCAACCTTTTGTTGTGTGTAAATCTAGAGCCGTCATTGGAGAAGTTGTCCAACCACATACATCCCACTCGCGAGTCATCTCACGTGAACACATAGATATATGTATACTAAGTTTATAAATGCATGCAATACAGTAAGACGTGAACACATAGATCCATGTATACTAAGTTTATAAATGCATGCAACACAATAAGAATATAAAAATTCATGCCTCTACTTACGGCCACCATTTCGAGTTGAACGAAGTTGAGCTACTATGTTTGTTTTGTGACTCGGGCTGACAAAATTAACGTCAAACACCAATGAAAGCATATCTATAGTCAATAAATCAATAACATTACATTTTTTGCGCAGTTAAAAAAAAATAAAATTCGTGATTGGAGTCTTTGTTACTTTGATTGTTTTTGCTAGAAAGTGATGGTGTTGATTCAAATTTGGGAAGATTTCTTCATTAATTTTGTGAATAAATACTTCAAGCTTGAGCATAAGAGCAGAGGCCTTTGAGAATTCTTTGTCTGTAGGAAATATAACGTGGAAGCGTTATTTTCTACAGTTTCAAATATAATGTTTACGTTGCAGTCCTTAGATGAAACATGTGGACCTCTTTTGACATGATTAGTTAATTATTTCTTTAGTGATCTGAAAGGTTATAGAAACAATCAATACATAGTTGAATTTTCCACTCATTATACAACAATTTTTGATGGATTGGTTTGGATGAAGTAGAGCTCCAGTTATTGCTAGCTTGGAAGTCACATGGTCATTCCAAAAATTTTGTTTCTTAGAAAACGATCTCTAATGTTACAAGATTAACACATCAGCTTTATAAATTATTTGAAGAATGATATTTTGATACACACGTCGGCTGGAAAATGATATAATTATGTCATGTATCACCTGTGATGCGAGAAGAAAAGTCCACATGACTTGCCTCCTTCACCATATTGGAGCCATGTTGCATGGGGAACCGCCTTGAGACTGGGTGTCGATTATTGTCAAATATTCATTTGATTTGTTGTGGAGTGTTGCATTGAATATTCATGTGATTTGTTGTGGAGTGTTACATTGAAAACATGTACCCGTGGAGCGCTTCTTAGACGTAGAGTTGGGACGAGTTGATTACAGTCATTTAAATAGAGGCAAGGATACATTTTGTATTTTTAATGCATGGAAAGTATTTTATTTTTTCCAGGTCATAAAATTTATTAGAACTGGGTGGAATAATAAAAAGTGTAGTCACATTAAATAGTGGGTAAAGGAGTATGTAAGAGAGTGGTCTTAATCAATAATAAATATGAATTCAAGTATAGTTTTCATTCAAAGTCATTGAAAAATCAAAGCTAAAAGTATATGCTCAATGTTGTATTTGGAAGATGGGTCCATGATTAGTTGAACCCGACACCTAATTAAATCATTGTAATAGGTGAATTCTCGGTGGTATCCAACACCATTTTTTGAAGGTTGATTGCAAACAAAATGACCAAACTTGAGAATGTATTAAAGTCACTAAAAAGTCTAATACCATCCATTATTCAAGGATATAGTTCAAATCAATAAGAACACACTCTCTGATATCAAAATATGTTTGCAAAATGCTCAAAGCAAAATGGATTTTTTGGAGTTAAAGTTACAATCACAAAAGGATGAATTTCAAGAACTAAAAATGAGTTGTAATTCTCAACATATTTTTGTTCAAAACAACTTGTTTTTGCATGACTCAGAGCCTGAGATTGGTCAACATTTTAAAAGTGATAATGGAGTAGTTGAGTGCGCCAACAAAGAAAGTGTATGCAAGGGTAATTTGCATACATATATGAAGCTTGTTAAAAGGCCTTGGGAAGAAATTATGCATAACAAAAACAGAAATCGTGTGGGACATAATAAGGATGTTTCTCTTCATGTTCCTAATTTTTCCAAACCTATACAATTTTGTAGTACTAGATTTAAGGATGATGTTGTCCCACAAAAAATTGTTATATGCCAATATTCTGACAAAGTTGGACATTAGAAAGATCATTGTTATGATCTTCACTCTTGTGAACATTTTGGAAATAAGAATCATCATTCAAACAAATGTTTTAAGCATAAGGCTATTGAAAGAGAGAAATTAATTTTGGATGGATTACCTCTTGGGATTGATCTTAAATCACCAAGAAGATTTACAAGTCATATCATAAGTTATATTCTTGAGTATTTCCTAGCCTTGCAGTGAAGTGTACTTCATCTTCTCACCCTGATTTTGACAAGGGAGGAATTGATGGTCTGCTATAGGTTCGAAGATTTGTCAAGCGAACCTGAGTAATAGATAATTAGATTTTACTGCTACAACCTAGAGTTTAAGTTCAAAATCAAATTCAAAGTTGTAGACAAATTTGTTTTGATTTTGATCTATGCGAATGAGCATGATTGCATGTTTTTTGCATGCTAAGATTTGTGAAGGAGCACTTCTGCCAAAATAGGAAATGTTCGAGGAACTGAATTTAATAGTTCCAAAGTTGGCTTGTTTGAAGAACTAATATGATAGTTCTAGAGTTGATGGTAATCCTTAAACCATCACTATTCAAGACCTTGAGTTCTCCCATCTTTTATGGTTTTTTCTTAAAAACCACCATCCTTGGTTTATGGTCATCCTTGAAAATAATTTTGAGATATATTTTTTCACTTTTAGCTCTCATTCTTGGACTTTAATACATCCCTTCGAATTAAGGGGGGAATGTTAGACACCTAATCCTTAGGATTATTGTTTGCGTTAGTGTGTCACTATGATGAGTAGTTATTGAAGTCCAAGAAACTTAGGAAATTGAATCAACAATTTACCTGTTGTATTAATATGTACACTATGTACATCATTCCTTGGGATGATTTTTAATATACATTTGAATTGGTTTCCAATATTATATGTTTAAAGAAAATGAAAGAGCGATAGACTGCAATGTTCACTCACTAAAGGTGACTCCTCAGATTTAAGGAAAAATAGTAGCAGGATCCAAGTTTAAAATAAAAAAGTACAAAGCTAGTCAAAATCAAATAAAAAAACAATAAAAAATAGAATGTAAATATATTTTAACCTTGGAAGTATTTTGGAAAAATTTTAGCTAGAAAAGAATTAAAGTAAAATTTAGAATGTAAATGTATTTGAATAAGTATTTTGGAAAAAATATTAGCTAGAAAACCAACAAAGATTTGAATAGGGCCACCATACTCAATATCAAACCCACCAGAAATATTGATAACTCTAGAAAAATCTAACACTTATAAAGATCCAAGCCTTTTTTTTAATAGAATTCTCATATCTCTTTATTTAAAAAAACAAATTGATACAATATTATTAACTTTTATATATATAGTAACTTGAGTAGCATTAAAATTAATATATATCAATTCATATAATAATAAAATATTAAAATAAGTTATATTTATAACATTTTTATTAATAAAAGAATTTATTAATTTAAGGTGCCTTTTATTAAAATTTAAATATATTGAAAAATTAAATTAAAAAATATATATTAATATATGATACTACTTAGTGTAATATTATTCTTTTGATATTTTTTTGTTATATTATTTTAATCTGGTTTACCCAAAATTTGGCTACAAATTGAGAAGAATTAGTTGAAGGACATGTATTGGTTATTGACACTTTATAATTTAAATGTATTAAAGGTTTTTTACGAGTTGAATAATTTATATATTCAAAAATACAATTGAGTAAGGATAATTACAATTTCAACAATAATTACGTTATATTATTTTGTTAATAATTATCTCAAAAATATGATATATATATTTTTTTTAATAAGGTCATATACTAGTTAGTTATATAATAATTAAATAGTTGGTAAAATCCAAGAGGCATCAATCCATAAAAAGCATAAAAAACACTTATTTCATGATCATTGTTAAAAATAAAGCAATCATAAAAATTAACTAAATTATAAATTTATTGTCATTATTTATACTCTTAAAAGAATTATAATATAAGTTAAACATATATATGTTAAAAAAAAACATGTAACACTATTAGTAACTATGGAGATTCACCTTCACTTTAGAATTTTGAGAATTTTTCGATACACTTTTCTAATCTCTTTTACCCAAAATTTCGCTACAAATTGAGAAGAATTCCTAGAAGCACACATATTAGTTATTGAAATTCTATAATTTAAATGTATACGGGTTTTTTCAAGAGTTGGATACATTTATACATTCAAAAATGAAATTGACTAATGGAGAATTACACTTTCATCACTATTTTGTTAATATTACCTCAAAATTATGATATTTAAACTTGTCCTAACAAGGCCATAGCTCAGCCATATAATTGATAGGCATCAAAATACCTACGATACATCTCGCATTGTGATGACATCAAAATAATTACCTCATGAGCCACCAAATACTTACTTCATGATCATTGCTAAAATTAAAAAAAATCATAAAAATTAACTAAATTATAGTTATATTATTATTGTTAAAAAAATTAATATAAATACCTCTCGCATTGCGAAGGCATCAAAATAATTACCTCATGAGCTACCAAATACTTACTTCATGATTATTGATAAAATTAAAAAAAAAATCATAAAAATTAGCTAAATTATAGTTATATTATTATTGTTAAGAGAATCAATATATAAATTAAACACATATATTTAAAAAAACATGTAACAAAATTTGTAACTCTTAAGATTCACCCTCACTTTATTATGGAGATTCTTGATCTACAAATAGGTTTTTCTACAATACCACGGCTTATGAGTATCACATTCCCAAAAAAAACATAACTCCTTTCATATGATTTATTTTTTTAACTAATCAATTTAACTAAAAGAGCATAACTACTTTGGATATAAATCCCAATCTTTGAATTGTGAATAGGAATATTCTAGAATATTTTGTGGAGGTTAAATCTATACCATCCTCCTTATAATTATTGATGATTAAAATAAAATTATGTAAATGTTATTCTAATTTATATATTTGTTTTATATTTTATAGCCAGGATAGATCCATCTTAAGTCCAAATCTACTAAACTCTAAGAGGGATCAAATTTCTCAAGATGAAAACCTCTTTTTGAGTGCAAAACTTGAGGAAAATTTTGCACCTCAAGATATTTTATTCTTCTATGCTCTTGGTAGAATCTATGTTGGTTTTCAGAAACACATAAGTAAATGTTTTAAATATAAGAAATATTTTATTTCACTTGTTTTATATATTACGTATGCAATTGACATTGAAATATTTTATTTATGATTCCTATCCTCCACACTAAAATGTTAATACATGTCCTCTCATATTCAGAAATAGTAAACATATATCCCTAAGATATAATCTCTCTCTCTTTATATGTGTGTATATGTGTGTGTGTGTTTGTATATTGAATGATCTTTATTATTAATATTTTTTTAATGTTTCATATTAAACCCAATTTAAACATTGAAAGAATTAAAAATATTCATCATACCTTAAATTATAAAGTAGTTATAAAAGGAATAAGAATTCTCTCACTCATTCTCCCTCTATGTATGTTTGATTTTAAAATATTTTACTCAACATGCATATTGAAATATGGGCATTAATATATTTCATGTGTTAGGGTAGTTCAGGCAAACTTGACTCAGTCAAGTTACTAGCAGTTTTCGAGCTCCAAGTTTATGACACCCATGGTATTCTTGTGGAATATAGATGATTTAAAAGCAGAAAGACTCCAGGTAAATTTTCTTCATGGCCATTGGGATCCCAAGCAATGGTGTCTTTAGACACCACCACTTCTCTTAGTTTCATGATCCTAACAACTAGAATAAGAGTTGTCCCAATTATTGTATGTTTATCAGAGCATGGTTATAAATGGTTATACTTTTGTGAGAAATACAGAGAATACATGAAGAATAAAAGTTCCCATGTTGGCAAGGAAGCCAAAATATGCAGACATGGTTTAAAGGTTTTCAGGAACACTATGTCAAAACTTGATTGAAGGAGGAGACGAGGTTCATGATATGAAGGAGAGCTCTATGATGTATACAAGTTATGCATCATTGTGGCCACACAGAGGCATGCATATTGGGAGTTTGAGAAGTGGCTTTGAGGTAATGTATGTGGTCACAACAAAACCATTATAAGACTATGATCAGAAGGGTGGTTGTGTATGCAGGCATGAAAATATGAACTCTAGAATGCGACGAATTAGGAGATGAAAAATGTAGAGCCTCTAAGAGGTAATAGGCGACAAGTAGTATTGTGCAATAGCTCCATCGAGTTTGTGATAACAGGTTCAAGATAAGTGAAGCAATGGTTATAAGGATAATCAAGTTCAAGATCAAAGTGATCTTGTGAGTCAATTATAAGCGAGTGAACCATAGTGTAGTGGTTGGAGAGAACAATGAACATTCGAAAAAAATTGTGCTATCGAGTGAGTTAGCCCATCAAATGTGTAGGGCATACATGAGAAGTAGAAATGTGGTACTTCCAATGCATATACATGAGCCTCCTACATAATATGGATAGATTCGAGGGCATAATCTAGGCTTTGGATGTCTCGATTGAAGAAAATGTTACTAAGTTGAGTAAAATCAAGCTAAAGCTCAGAGAACGAGTTCCAACCCTATTGATGGCATGGAAAGGGGCTTGATGCCTCTAGAACATTCTTAAAATGAGGGGGATAGTATACCAACATGCATGAGTATATAAATGGGAGCTTGTTTGAGGCATTAATCGATGAGAATGGCCATTATAAAAAGAAGAAGGTTAAAGAGGTGAGTTATTCTGATCTTGAAAAGGAAAAGTCAAACAAAGATAATAAATATATTTTCCAGTCCTTAGAGATGCATGTGGAAGAAAAACAAAGGTGATCTCGAGATGGAAGTTGGGTTCCTTGTTCAAAAACATTAAAGGAAAAAATTATAATGGAGTCAAATATTTAATTTCATGTAAATGGGAAAATCGTTGTAAGTCTTAGTAAGACATGTGTACCTAATTTTCAAAATTACATAGCAAAGACACATCTTACAATACAACGTAGTCAAGAAGCTACTATAGAATGAGATCTATAGCTTTAGGTGACCTGTGGCTCTTGAACTGTTAAACGCAAAGGTTTTAGAAGCAGTGGATAGTGTGTTTCCTATAGATAGAGTAGATAGAAAATGAGTGGCTTACATGGCCATAAGGACTAACAGCTTTTAAAGATTACTTCCAGTGAAGCAATCAATCTTTTGTCATTGTGGTTAGGGTTTTTCATTACAACTATTAAGAGGGCCAAATAGTTAGTCGACAAGGTAATAGGGAGAATCAATCTGCAGGCTAGTATGGTGATTAGATACCCTGGGTCCCATATGGAGAGAGTAGATATAATATACTAGAAACTGGAGGAGGAAGGAGAGGCTCAGATCTTGGTGACTACCATAGAATTTAAGTCAAAGGTGGAGCAAGACAATGGATATGTGGCCAAATTCTGAACCTAAACCCATTCCTACTCCAACACTGGATTTTTTTGGGGTTCTAACTAGAGGGTTGAATGTAGTGCTACCTAGCATGGACAACACAATCATTAGAGGAAATTTCAGCATAAAAAAGTGGCCTCCTAAAGAAAAAATAATAAAATAAGAGTTAAAATAATAAAGTAAGAGATGAATTTTGGAGGTGAAAAAAGGAAAACCACTTTTTTTTTTATTGTATTCTTAGCTTATCTCCTTATAGGTTTGCTCAAATTTCAAGTGTAGACACTTGTTAGATGCGGAATTAAATTCCAAATCCAATGAGTACCCAATATGCATACTTTTGAGAAGACCCACATTGGAAAAAATTAAGATACATTAAAAAAATCATGTGCAAAGCATTTTTTAATGTATCTTCAATTTTATCAATGTGGGTCTTCTTAGAAGTATTCATAATGGGTACTCGTTTGATGTGGAATTTAATTTAACATACAACAAGTGTCTATACTTAACATTTGATTAAACGTATAAAGAGATAAGCAAAAAATACAATTAAAAAAATATTTTATTATTTTCCCTCCAAAATATTTACATGTATCTCTTTTTAAATTTAAAGAATTTTGAATGATTTACATTTTATGATATGAAAACTACATGAAAATTTCATAGATGCTTTTAGGATGAAATTTCCTATTATTACAAACATTGTTAATAATGTTACACGCTGTTAATATTGACCATGTATCTAATAAGACTTCATTATCTATTCAAGATAGATCCTCTTCCTCACTTAGTCCCATCTCGTTTTCTAATGCTTTTTTCCCTTGTTGGCATGTGTTAGAAGGCTTCTCATCCCCTATGATTCCAAGCCCCATATCATCCTTTAAAAACTCAAAAGAGTGTGACATATTATATAACCTTCGACCACATTCCATCTTGCCCCATCATGATGGGTTGTCGAAGGGTATGGGAAAGTTTTGCATCATTTAAGGGGAAAGTAGATGTAGGGGTAAAAATTCAAATTTAACAAAAGTAAAATAGATGACTCAAGAGGAGTTAGCAATTGGTAAAAGAAAAACCATTCAAGGGGTTCTTAGAGTAGTGGAAGCCTTAGGAGGGGCTACAAAATGAAATTGCTTTCTATAAATTGTAGAGGGTGTTGAGCCTCAAACCTGCACCTTGCTATACACCCTCTTAGCCTTCTTTCTCCACTCACTTCATTCATCCAATTATTAAATCATTGCATTATAGTCTAAAAAGGACTGTTTATATGGTTTTCTGACTATACTTATGACTGTTGTTTGGTTTAGTATTTTTGTTCATGCAGCTGCAGAAACTTGTCAGTTTCCGCAGCCAACACAGGCTTCTGCAGCCAGCCTAGGATTCCGCAGCTATTTTGTTAAAAGTTGTGCTCCAGGTGTCCTATGAAGAAACGAGCTACATGGGCAAGCTCCAGGTGGCGGATACATGGAACGTGTCCCTTCAAACCGGCCAAATCATCCATGAGAGGCCGCGATCAACCAAAGTCAAAGACAAGGCCAGCCAAAGAGTTCAGCAGTGGCACATCACTGTTTTGGGCACGTGAATGATACATGGCATAGTCCTCAGCTCACGAAGGCACCAGCACACCTGGAGATCCTTCCTGAGACCTGAATCTAACAGACAACCACTCCGAAGATTTAAGAAACACGATGACAGTTACACTAGATCTCGGCTGAAGAGATCCACGTGTCTTTAGCAACGCAGTTAATATCGTAGAAGTTGTTAGTTAGCTTTAATATTTTGGCATTATAAATAACGCATCATTGAACGCTATGAAAAAGCTTTTGGAGATGTATGAATTCTGAACTGTTTATGTGATTCCGCACTGCTGGTTATCTTATTACCCCACTATTTTATATGTTGTTGTTTAATACATGAGAAGACTTTTCTAAGTTCAGCCGTGTGATTATTTGTTGATTGGCTGAAGTGGCAGAGGGCCCCTGCACGCTTAAGCCTTGTAAAGTTTTTATTTAGCTTTATTATGTTTTGTTTTTCTCATTAGTTTGTACATAATATACTATTTGATGCTTCTGCTATTTATATTTTCACCTTTGTTTTCTTAGAGTTGTAAACTAATCAGTGCTTTTCTGCAGGTTTTCTTAGGTAGCCCCGGGCAATTTTTCATCTTTTTGATAACTTTTGGCATATGAGATCATCTTGTCCTTCTTGCTAACTTTCATTTTCTGAAGTTTAAATTCAGCATTGTCCTTTTCAAGTTGTGATTTGCTTATTTCTTTTTCTGCTATTTAGATATCATACTGCTCATCAATTTATGGTTTCTTTCTATGGTCAAGTGACTATATCAGCAAGAAATCAGAATATTACTAACTGTAGTGTGATTTAGTTATCATATTGCTTACTCATGGTTGCTTTCCACAAGGTAGATTGAGCTGAATGGTAAAGGACTAGAAGAGTTCAAGTAGTGTGACTAGTTTCTTTTATGCAATTTAATTTCTTGTCATTTAGATATCATATTGCTTGACTTGTTCATGATTACTTCCCCAAGGTAGATTGAGCTGAAGGGTAAAGGATTTGAAGAATTCAAGTAGTGTGATTAGTTGCTTTTATGCAATTTACTTTCTTTCCATTTAGATATCATATTGCTTGACTTGTTCATGATTACTTCCCACAAAGTAGATTGAGCTGAAGGGTAAAGAATCTGAAGAATTTAAGTAGTGTGAATTAGTTGCTTTGCTTTAAGTTTGAGTTGTTTTTAGTCTTTACTTTCTTTTCATTTTGGCAGCAAGGATACTGGGCCATTTTCATTAGTTCACTATTTGATGCATTTATTTTCTCTTAAGAATTGATTTCATTTTAGTTATTGTAAAGCTTTCTTTTGAGCACTTTCAAGATTAGAAAACCATCACCGTCTACACTCCATACTTCACTTTCATCCTCACCATCACACATTAAGGAAAAATAAATCCAAAAACAAACTAAAAAGCTTAAAATGACAAAAGACAAAGGTTATCTAGTACATATAGTACACTTCACTTCGTCAGTTTACGAACCCCGGGTTGACATTTTAAATAGCAATTTAGATCACACTAAATTGACCAAACACAAACCACTACCTGGAACTTGATGAGACTTTCTAAGACAATAAATGACACCAACACAAATCCTCTAACACAGAACTTGATCAATGACTTGACCTAACCTGTCCCAACTATGACAATCGTTCCCCCAAACACATGATGAACATGTAACCTATAGGTTTTGGATGCAAGTTTGAACATAAGGAGCTAAAAACTTGTTTGAGGTTTAACAAGAAGGATCACTACTTTCTCACATTAGTTGTCATAACACCATTTAGGTCTTGCATTCATTATTTATTCAGTTAAAAGTAAAAACATGGAAAGAGCCATGACTAAGAATTGTTAAATAACCATGCTTATAACCAGCATATAACCAGATAAATAACCATATTATAATAGCCACTAAATCCACATAATAACCAGTACATTTCCTTACCACAATCTTTTATTAATCATAGGAAAATATCAACCGGGTTTGGGACATCCAGGTTCCACCAAACCATAGATTGGTTGAACCAGATCTTTTTTTTCATTCAATCACCCTTGCTCCATATTCCAAGCATGACTGTGGGATAAACCAATCCATATACAACCAACGGAATCTAGCAGTTAAACCACCTCCACCCTCACCATACCATGATCTCACCTAAACCGGTGTCTATATCAAAAATTCGAATCGACCTTTGATGCATCATAATTTATTCACCACCCTTAAGGAATTTTCTTGTCTCCACCCTCAAGCTTTACCATGTATCCTGCCATTACAGGTCAAGGGATTCCTATTCCTTTGGGAATTTTCCTGACGCCACCTCACACCAAATTTTGAAACCATCCGACAATCCAAGGCTCAAACTGAGAACAATCCCATCACTCCATGGCTATCCAGAAATGGCAAAGCTTTGGTAAAATCCATAATGGAATCCCGACAAAATCCATGCCAATGATAGCAAAAGAACCATATACCAACATGCACATATCATGCATGTCAAAACCAACTAGTAAATCACACATGCAATTTGTTAACTGCAAGTATTCCTACTAAACCTGCTTGATCCTTGCCTTCCTTTGATTTATTTTTCCTTCTTTGCTTTTCCTTTCCTTTCCTTACTTGCTTACTTTCTTTCTCCTCTTGGTTCTTTCTCCTCTTTGAGACAAATTCTAATACTAAATAGAAAAAGGACATGAATTGATAGAATCCTTTTTATCATTGATGCCTCTGATTTCTTCATTTCTTCTATTTTCCTTCAATTTCCTCGTCACATGCAACCTATGACCTTTCACTTTCATTTTCTCCTAATTTCCTTTATTTTCATAAATAAAATTCCAATTAATGCCTCTTTTCCTTTTCAAAGCCTTATCCATTGCCTTTTCCAATTTCCCATTAGCCATAAAACACAACAAGTGATGCCCACTAGGATCTTTTTCCCAACATTCATCTTGGAATAAATGTCCCTTGTCCATGGTCTTATTTTACCTTTATTAACTTTTATTACATGAACTTTTAACTCGGTATTGTTACAATATTATTTTCATAAACTAGCATATAGGGTAGAAATATGACATTACATTATGCATGTGGACCTTAATTTCAGTACCTATCCATAAGACTAACCCCACTATTTTGCAACACCGCCTTTTGACTCATCATTTATGTGTCAAAACTTAGTGGTAGAGCTTACCTCACATGGTCATCCTAGTTAGAACCTCATTAGCCATTTGTTTCCCATACTATTTTTTTTATCTTAGGCTCAACAATCCTCTTCACTCTTGTTTTGACTGCATTGAAGCCACATACTTCTATCTCACTCATATCCTAACATATACCTTAGAGGCTCCCAAATGTTGAGTTGTATTATTGCATTACATTCAACTACTTACGATTTTGATCCTAATGTCGGTTCCAACATGCACTCTTATAAGCCTATTGCATATGAATTCTCTCAAGTACAAGCCTTGCAATTATGGCCTTTGAAACTTGACACCTTTACCCCTATAGGGAATATTCCCTAAGTTTCCATATCATGCACACTTCCTTTGCATTGAGCATAGGATTGTTTCAAGCATTGTAACTAGTTTGCTTGTTGGTGACACTCATTTCTCCATTGTATCAAAGCGTTATTGTATTCATTTTCAAGATTTCATAATATGAAAGAGGAAAAAAATATTAAAAAAGGAGGGGATGGGAAGAGAATTTCTTTGAAAATGTTTGGAAGCAGTGTCAGTTATGTCACCTTTGAACAAAGCATCAAGTGCGGACCATGGGATTGTATAAATAGAGCGAGGCTCTAAGTTGTAAAGCAGTTAGTGAACAAAAGGGATGGAATCTGATAGATAGAATAAGATAGCGAGTATAGAGCAAGAGCCTAAGTATCTTGGGTCGTAGTAGTAAGAAGAGGATCTGCAGTTGAGTGCGCAGAGGCCTAGTAGAGTCCACAACTGAGTGCGCGGACCCCTGTAGCTGAGTGTGCAGGGTGGAGTTGAGTCCGTAACCAAGGAAGAAGAATAATAAAGAGAAGTTTTATCTGAATTCCATGTATCTGTTCTTGTGTTATTACCTGTTTGATATCATTTGCAATCATATTGTTTATTTACTGTGCGCATTTGTATGAATGGTTAATATTGTTAAGTATAACTGAAAGCATACAGATAAGCTAAGTGAATCAACTAATATCGAGTTACAAGTAAGGATTCAGGTACTAACACTGTTTGGCCCCCAAGTAGGGCTGCGCGAAGGTAGCATCCCAGGCTGCGAGGTATTGATAAGCGTGCTTAGCGACATACATGTAGGGTCAAACAGCAAACCACTTGGAACCCATGAGACAACCCCAGGGTGTGAAAACCTAGTTCTAGCACCCTCCCATACTACTTCGGGTGAGACCTCAATCTGCGCTCCACAGACTGTTGCCGAAAGGGCCAGAAGTATCGAGATTTGTTTGGTTAAATCATCTCTGAACTTGGGTCAGGCCCCAACAAGCCAACAAATGGTTATGTTGCCAGGACTAGGATCTGCATAAGGGATGTCTGATGTCGTGTCACTGGAATACAATGAAGAAAGAAATTCAAGGGTGGTTAAACAGAAAAATTCACAAGTTTGTAGTGCAGGAAAACAGGAATCTGTGAGTATCAAAGTAACAGTGGCTGGAGCGCTACTTATATACGAAATCCACGAAATTTTATTTGCATCCTTTCCCTCTGAGTTGTATGAGTGGATTGCAAAGCTAGCAGACAATCATGGAAGGTGTAGGCTCAACAAACCAATTGTGTGGACTCCAAAACTAGTGCGAACTAGAAGCATCGGAAGATAAAATCGCGCGCGTTGTGGACCATTGGCTGGATCTAATTATATGGGGGTTTATCATCGATTTCGCAGTAGACACAACAGTCAGCTACAGCGAGGCGGAACGACGCTTCCTTAAAGGACCATGAGGTAAGTAAATTAAATCTTTGAACACTTGGATTAAGATGTTATTGTGTGAAAAGTGAGTTATGCGAATAAATTGATGTCTGTGGCTACGCGAAGTGGGAGGATCTTTAGAAACAAAAGTAGCACAGAGATAGAAAATAGCCCCTTGATTTCGCCCTGGCAGGAAAGCGAGGAAGAGCTCGCGAAAGTTTCTCCGAGAAGCATGTTCAGTCTGATAAGGCAGAAAATTCCGCGCCTACCACCTCCACCTACACCACCACCAGTCTCACCATCTTCACCTCCATCTCTTCCCACACCACCTCTGCCACCACCACAGTTCAATATGGCGAGCGCGATAAAATTGCCAGTATTAAGGGCCGTATGGGAAGCACAAGGAGTTGTGGATGACAATATAAAGGAGGCAACGTTAGTGAGCGTTGCAAGATCACACACTGACATGGTACATTAAGCATTCTAATGACCATCCGAATGCAAGGATCGCAGATATTCATGCTACGCTGAACAGGGAATTTAGCAGGCCAAAGTTAGAGACACAATTGATTATCAGGTTTAAGGAGATGGCGATGCTTCTAGGCAAGACCCCATGGGATTTGGATCAGAGACTGAAGAGTATGATTCACAAAGCCAACATGACCTTGTCAGATGGGCAGCACCGCGCATGGTTCGTAGCATCACTAACACCGCATCTAAGGATGGCATTGTCGCTGTAGAAGTTATCCACCCAGGGCGAAGCTTTGGAGATTGAAATGAGACTGCACGAGACCCCAATACAAGATCTTGGCCTGGGATTCCAACAAATCCACATGCAACTGTAAAATTTGTGTCTGGAAATGTAGAGTTTGAAATAAGACAGGACAACTCGACCAGAGGTGCGCAAGGAGGTATGGTGCATAAAATGCAAAGGCCAGGGGCATAACAAGGACCATTGTCTAGTCCTTGCGAATTACTTGGTGGGAGGAGGGTCGATGCCATTAAGACCAGAGGCAGAAGTAGGACCAAGCATGGCGCCTACATTATGGTGTGTGAGGTATGGTGCATAAAATGCAAAGGCCAGGGGCATAACAAGGACCATTGTCTAGTCCTTGCGAATTACTTGGTGGGAGGAGGGTCGATGCCATTAAGACCAGAGGCACAAGTAGGAACAAGCATGGCGCCTACATTATGGTGTGTGATTTATCAGATAGGAGGAAAACATGCTACAGATAATTGTCATCTATTGCAGAAGTATACACAGACGTCCCTACAATTATTTTGTAATTTCTATTGGTTGATAGGTAATGATGAGCGCACCTGCAGAAGTTACGATTTGATGATGGATCGAACTCCTGCCTATAGAGTGCATACCGAAACATGAGCCCTTGACCCAAATGCAGGAATGGCATGCGTTTGATTTTAGAGGCGCGGACGAGATCAAGGTGGAATGGGACCTGGAAGGGGCCACAGACAACTAATTTGTTACAATTGCGGAGGCCAGGGCACTATGCCCACGATTATATGAATCCGACGAGAGAATCATGTTTATACTATACTCAGTTTGATCATGAGATAGAGGACTGGCCTACATTGATAGCAAGGTTACGCGATAAAGGGATACTCCAGCCTCCCCCGACTCAGAATTTGCAAATGATGAGGTCTGAGCCGCGCAAAGAGGACCCAAATGTAAACATAGTGCTGAGAAGCGGTACCACGACAGGAGATGACAAAGATAAGTAGCCTAAAGAAAGTGTGTGGGTTCACAAGGCTCCTACAAAGGAACTCGAATTTGATTTGGAGCGCGCAAAGGAGACATTCATGGAAGCTAAGAAGAGCTTCATGAAGGCCTCCAGTTCAGGTAGTAAGGATCAACTAGAGCCGGAGATGGATCCTTCAATGATCACTACCTTTTTGTAGACATGTATGAAGTTGTTGCGTGACAGAAAGGCTGTGAAAGGACTGCAGGAACTTATCACTAGGTGTGTTGGGTTAGTAGAACCTCACGTAGTTTGGAAGCTCGAGAAACATACATCGCAAATAGGAAGGGAAATGCAATTGACTGTGCAAATTGGAGAGTATGAAATGGATCAAGAATTCTGGATCTAGGATCGGATGCGAATGTGCTGCCAAAACAGACATGAGAGTGCATGGGTAGGCCCACATTGCAATGGTCCCATATTCAATTATGGATTGCGAACCAGCAGAAGATCCTGTCGATGGGAAGATTGTAGGGGATAACAGTAGACATCGAAGGTGCGAGAGCGCTTGTAGATTTTGAGGTGATAGAGATTGTCGATGACAACAATCCATATCCCGCACTGCTGGGAATAGACTGGGCCACTGATATGCATGGAGTAATAAATCTAAAGAACCGCAAA
The DNA here is from genome assembly GCA_000404065.3 of Pinus taeda. Taxonomy (NCBI): domain Eukaryota; kingdom Viridiplantae; phylum Streptophyta; class Pinopsida; order Pinales; family Pinaceae; genus Pinus; species Pinus taeda. The sequence continues at coordinate 242,754 of APFE030588475.1, forward strand.
ATGATTTTTGAGAAAAAGTCACTACACGTAATGGCGCCTTTAGACCTTGCAGAAGGAGAGTGCTACACAGAGCCAGTGTGCAATGAAGAACATGAAGACGAGCTAGACTGTATCTACAAGATAACCGCTTGGCAACAGGATTGGGTGAATCCTACAGCGGATGGCCAGATTTCATGGGAGCGCGAAAGCTCCTGGACATCAGATTTGAATGAGGAAACAGAACGATGGCAAAAACGGTTACACGAGGTAACCACACTTAATTGCAATATGATGGTAAGATCACTCCACTGTGTGACAACAGAGGTAAGGGATCTGCTTATGTATGATGGGTTGACACCGGTGGATGAATTCCTGAACAAATTTAAAAGTGCAGTGCCAGAACAGTAGTGATTCAATGCTCTAAAATGGGCACTGCCCGTGACACCCACAACATGGCGGGGTACGCATCAGAGAAGTATTGAGAACTGGCACGAATGCAGAAGGGGGATGCTTATATGATTTGGAAAACCTCAGCTACGGGTGAGAACCAATTATGAGGGGTGAAACAGCTTGTGCACCCACCTTTCTAGATGGGTACAAGCGTATGGTACACAGCCCGCACAAATGCACACCGTGATCATGATAGGAAACAGGAACAACAAGAAGAAGCAAGCAAGACAAGTGTGCGAACGATGAAGCATGATAAAACCTAGTGTGCCAAAAATCATACACAGGGAAGCCTTTGACAAGGTGTGCGAAGTGCTGAACTAAGTCGACCATGTGAGACACACCAACTGGGACCTGCGCGTACCAACAGTTGTATGGGCTTATAGGACCATGTGAAAAACTTTGACCATGCAAGTGCTTCTGAAGCTGAAGTATGAAGCAGGGATTGTAGTCCCTGTGGAGCATGCAAAGACGAATCCGCGCATAACAGCACCCGTAGATACGATGGTCTGCACAGACCGGAAAGAAGAAATCACATAGTTGCATGAAACAGAACACATAAGACTTGAGGAAGAAATCCGACAGGGAAACTTTAAACTTCGCGAACTTGAAAAAGACTAGGTACAGCTAAGGGAGAAAATCACTTTGATGGATGCAGAGGTCAAGAAGCTGGAAAATGAAATAAAGAAAGCATTTCTCGTTTAAAAATCAAGGATGGCAAGGCAAGGTGTGTACAATCATATTAACAAATTGGAGAGCTATCGTCGTGAATTGGTTAGTTTGCTGGGTGGCTGAGACTGCATCTCGCCAAATGTGGTGACCAGGGTAGCGCAGTGCAAATAGTAGAGTGCACGATGCCGATCACTACAATGGAAGATGGGGATTCTATGCGAACCACGGTCAAGGATGAGATGAAGCCCCGCAGGGGTGGTTCACCCACCTGACTAGCCATAGGAAGGATAGTCTTAGCGCTCCAGGCAGTTGAAAGGGAGTACGAGACTATAAAGTATTATGCTTGGGGGTTGTGCGATATGAGAGATGTGCTCAAGAGCAGGATGTCACAGAGTTCGCAACCACGCATGGAGGGTTGTGCTGTCGAGCAGGTTGGCTGGCAAGTGACTGTTGGTGTCACTATTCATGACAGGATGTCTGATTTGAGGCCAAATGGAGCAGGCGACGGGCATTTAAGATGAGAGTTATGGGCAAGATTTAGGAAAATCTGCCGCCAAGGAAGCATTGATGGCCCAAAATTGGGGAAAACGGTCGAATTTTAATTCAAAAGGCACTATAAAACTCAAAGGGTTGGCCAGCGAACAACACTTAGTCATTTGAGAATTGAGCCCTCGAGCAGAGCACAGAGTGTTGAGAGTCGAGTGATAATTAAGCCCCTAAGTATGCGAGAGACAAAATATTGTGTAGAGATTATGACGACCACTGAGGATGGATTGGGAATTGAAGAAGAAACCATTGGTGAGGCCACGCAGACCCCCATAGTACACGATGTTCCTGAAGGCGTTGGGTTGTGACATAAATCCCCAAATCACATCGGACGTTGAGGCCAAAGAAGGATAAGTAGGCAATGGGACCAGTACGCATGTCCCCGAGGAATCTGCGGCACAATAAGTTATCAATGGAAGAAAAAGGGAAGGCGGTCACGATTGAAACAGAGGAGGAGGAAGAATATTTGCAGGCCCTGATTGTCATCGCAGAAGAAGAAGAAGACGTGGAGGAGGAGATCCAACCATTGTGCTCTACAGTGAAACTGCCCGCATATGTCCCTCCACTGCAAGGGAAAGCCAAAGTATCGAAGGATTTGGATGCAACAAAGAGTTCACTCCAAATCCCGCTCCTCCCCGATGGCATTGTATTTGAGGGCTCACACCTAGGTCATGTGCCCATCATGAAATTTGAAGATTGGGACCTCGCGGACAGCGAAAAGTTCCCAAACTTAGAGACAGCAAATCTGATGACGCAGAATATGGAGGGGGTGGTGATAATGTTAGAGCTGCGAAAATGGCTGTGCGTTGTGGAAAAGGTCGAGTTGTTGCATTTGTTATGGATACCACGTTACCACCGCGCCCCCATCACCATTTTCGTAATCTGGCAGCTGCTTTTGTTGGTGCATGATGGGTATCTATGGTTGGAGGAGCCTATTCCCATAACAAAAGACCTCATCCACCGAATTTCTTGACTTCGCTATAAAGGAAAGGACCTCGCGAAGATAGCCGGGAAAAGTAGCAATTTGGCTCTCGCAGAGGCCATGAAGGCAAAGTATAAGCTGGAGAAGAAAAAGAGGGGCTATGCTATCACCAACATTAAGGACAAAGGGGTGTGTGTAGCCACCCAACTCTTAGCCGACAAAGTGATGAGGAAGTGTCACGTCGATGAGGTATCGGTGCTAGTGATCACACTAGTCGAGCAGTGTGCGAAGGGGGTCTAGTTCAACTGGGTCGAATTCCTCTACGAGGAATTTTTTTTGAACTGTCGCGAAGCCCAAGAGTATGGTAAGACCTTCCACTATGTGTGGTTGCTCTTATCCATCTTGCTGGTAACAAGAGAACTATCGGAGGATAGTTAGTTCCCGAACATTGATTGAGACTTACTAGAGGCCGCAAAGTACGCTTCAATTTGGGCCACCAAGGACGCAAAACAGATTCGCGATACAAAAATTTTATGGGTGCTCATGGGGACAAGCATCCTAATGTGGATCAACAGGAGGTCCCCGCCTGTCACCTATGGTGCACAATAGTCTGCAGAGTTTTACAAACTTCAAGGCACATATGCACAACATATACATCAGGACGTGAAAGGACCCGGCGAAGTAGTTGACAAAGCTATCATTTGTAGCCACCGACAACGCAATCTTCACTGTATTGGAGACATGGCCTCCTGAGTGGCGCGCCCCAGATTTGGCAGAACTAGAGAAAGCGGTAGCACAAAAATAGAAGGATGATGCCAAGCTACACGTCACCCAACTGGCCATGAGAATGTGGAACAAAAAAGAGGCAGTTGAGGTAAGAGCAGTCCGCGAAGTGGCACAAGAAGTCATGGAGAGGAAGAAGGCTACAGAAGCAGCACAGATAACAACGGTCGCAACGGTACAAGCAAAGGATGGCCAAGCAACGTCCTCAGGGCAGGAGATAGAGGATACAGAAATAAAAGAAGGGAGCATAGACCCAGGGACCATGTCCACACAGCTCAAACAATGGTGCATCACAAAGAGATCGAGCCCAACGAAGAAGGTCAAGGCCTCGAAGCTAGCCTTTGACCCAGTCACCTTAATTGAAGGTGATCTCCATGACATCGGTGAGACAGTTCGCGATGTCACCAGTGAAGCGCTTCAAGAATTTATGATGGAGCACTAGACTGTGTTGGGTGTCCTCATGGCACAGCTGCAGGAGTTACAGGTGCAGCCCCCTTAGGAAGGTACCTTGTCTACCCACATCGCAGCAAGCACTTCAACAACAAAGCAAATGTTGCACGCAAGGATGGCCAACACAATAGTGTTGCCAGAGGGAGCATTAGTATCATCAAATGTGATGGATCGAATGACAATTAGCATGATGAAAGGCCTTGGCCTTAATCTAGTTGCCCTTCCCCAGGAAACGCTCTATCAGCTATAGAATAGAATAACAACAGAGCTATGCGTTAGGGAGAACTGCGCGATCCAAGTTCTTAGTGAACAAAAGATCAATATGGAGTAGCTCAGCTTGCAGCGCGACAAGTTGGTGTCGCAGAACCAAAGGTTGGTGCAGACAGTAGATGACGCTTACCAACACGTCCTAGAGCTGGCTATCGTAGCAGATCCATTGGTGGAAGTGCGGACCCATAGTTTGGTCAGTGGAGTCCGCGACGTGAGAGAAGAGACAACAAGGGTGCAACTGGAGCTAAATCTCCAGATCACTGAGCTACAGTTGAAGGTGCAACCTTCCACTCCCCCAGAAATCAAAGGACAATTCATCAGCACTATTACAGCAGGGTTGGAAGAGATTAGAGGTGCAGTGCACGATTGTACCAACATTTGGAACAGGCGCTTGATGTCCTCACGACATTGCAGGAGGACCCCAACATCCAGCGGCTAGAGACATAGGTACGTGAACTCCAACAATAGTACAACACCATCAGAGGGACTGCGTAGATAGTGGTCCTTACTCAACAGCTTGCAAGGATACAACAAGCCAAGGCACTAAAGGAGCAAGTGGATGCGGAGCGCCATAAGGAAGCAGTTCTCAAAGTGCATGTCCAGCCATGGATTGACGAAGCCTTCACAATCGTGACAGATATTGAAGGAAAACTCATGCAGATTCAGGAGATGCATGCACAGATGTAGCACAACATGCCAGAAACAGAGGTCTCACAAGGGAGAATGTAGCAGGTTCAGCAAGCAACAGCTCAGTGCGCTGCAGACATCAGCACATACGGGAACAGTTGGAGGGACTCTACGCCAACATAGTGACTCAAGGGCGAGTCACGATGTTTACATCGGGGGCTTGTTGGGCATGGAATCCCCCCACAACATGGTTTGGGACTCAAAGCCCAATTTTTGAGTAATATTGTTGTAAAGACCTACCGAATTGTAGGCGCGGAGCGCGAATTGTATGTTAGAGTCATAGGGTTGTCTGCACTAAATTTTGAATGTAATGTTGGCCTACCCATGGTATGTGGACCATGGGATTGTATAAATAGAGTGAGGCTCTAAGTTTTAAAGCAGTTAGTGAACAAAAGGGATGGAATCTGATAGATAGAATAAGATAGCGAGCATAGAGCAACAGCCTAAGTATCTTGGGTCATAATAGTAGGAAGAGGTTCTATAGTTGAGTGCGCAGAGGCCTAGTAGAGTCTGCAGCTGAGTGCGTAGGGCAGAGTCGAGTCTGTAACCAAGGAAGAAGAATAATAAAAATAAGTTTTATCTAAATTTCGTGTATTTGTTCTTGTGTTATTACCTATTTGATATCATTTGCAATCATATTGTTTATTTACTGCGCACATTTGTATGAATGGTGAATATTGTTAAGTATATCTAAAAGCATATAGATAAGCTAAGTTAATTAACTAATATCGGGTTACTATTAAGGATTTGGTAATAACATTGTTCGGCCCCCAAGTAGGGTTGTGCGAAGGCAGCATTCCAGGCTACGAGATACTGATAAGCGCGCGTAGTGACGTGCGCGCAGGCTCAAACTGCGGACCACTTGGAGCCCATCAGACATCTCTAGGGTGCGGAAACCTGGTTCTAGAACCCTCCCATACTACTTCGGGTGAGACCTTAGTCTGCGCTCCATGGACTGTTGCCGAAAGGGCCAGTAGTACCGAGATTTGTTTGTCTAAATCATCTTCAAACCTGGGTCAGGCCCCAACAAGCCAACATATCCTCATTGGGTTTGTTTATAGTATGGCTTTAAGAAGAGAACCCATGTTTTAACTTCTTTATTCATCTAGTTGGTTAATCTTCCGATCATATGGAGAATATGTAGATGCCCCCTATGTCAAAAACTTATATCATTATTCATTCTTCACTATATACTGCTAAAGTCACAAAACGTGTCATGCTTATGTTCAAGGGAAGTCACCTCTGTGTTGGCCATGTTGTGGTGTCTCTTAACTCATTGTGTTGGCCATCCCAATCATCAAGTCAAATTCAGTATCAATAAGTATCTCAATTATATACATGTGTCGGTCTATAGGATCCCCATTAACATCTTGCTGACATGTCTTCTCTTATCGACTCTAATAAATTGATGTGAGAATAGACCTAGAGTAGCACCTTGACTCTATTTCTATCATTTGACCATGTACCACACATTGATTTTCATCGTTGGTATTTAATTGGGTGGTTTCCCTTGTGTTTGAAATCAACTTACATTATCACACATTGGGATTCATGAAGTACCTTGGGTTCAATTTTCCTCATTGGTGGAATTACTCACCTCTGTTAGTAGGTCTCATTATTGGTTTTTATTTAGAGGATCTCCTCCATGTGCTATTATATCCATTGCATGCAAGATACATACTCGATGGTCCATTCAATATTTTCATTCGAGTCCTTCCAAATGATTGGCCTTTTTGCTGATGGGGGAGGCCTCAATGCCCTCCTTCCATTCAATATTTTCCCATCGATTTCAACTCATTTTCTTTGAGAATAAGGTCTGGAGTCATTTTTTAGTACCTTAAGTTTTGTATTCATCAGTGGCAGATTCCCTCACTATTGACAGTGGGAATACATGAATTTCCCCTAATCTATAGATTCTTTCAAATGTTCGACATCAACACATTTATTCACACTTGTTAGGATGTACTAGGTACTTTGACATCCATTATAATTATCGGTGGGTGGTGTTATAATCAATGAGAATTAATCATATGATTTCTCCCATGTTTGACTTCAACTTGTTTATGTTCTATATTTGTACCATCGGTGGTCAATTTTGAAGACCTTGAGCTATGTCAACATTCTTGTTCACTTTCTAGCCTCTTGAGTTTATATCAGTGACCTCCATATTGATATGTTACTCCTCAGTTTAGTAGCATCGTTGACACTAAGCTTTGGACAATACTACTTCTTTCTACATGAATTTGGTGCTTCATAGGAGGATCGATTGTTCACTTCATTTGCTCCACTTATCCTTTGATTTTATATATTGAGACATAGCTCCATTTTGTACTATTCGTAGCTATGATCTATTTGACATGGATCTACTATGTATTTTCATGGCCATGGTTGTCATTTTCTACATATGTGTTCATGGATTCACAATGTAATTGATTTAGTGGCCATGCTTTCCTTTCTCTGAGCATAGGTATGCCTAACTTGAGAGGTGAATTGTCTTTCCTATTTTATTTTGCAAGTATTATTCAACCCTCCATTTGGTGAACTCCTCTTGGGTCCTCCTGAAAATGTCCTCTTGTAAAATGTATTTTTTCCATCAAATACCCTTCTAACCTCATACTTTAGGGGGCATTTGTTATAGCATATTTTGCCACATTTATCTTGAGATGCAATTTTTGGCTAGGGTGGTATATCCCTTTCCCCTCAACAGACTTGTTTTCCCAAAAAGATCTTAATTTTTTCGTTTAATAAATCATACACTTTTCCTATTCTGACATAAAGCACATATACACAATTTTCCCACGTACAAATCATTTATACAAGTATGTACCCGAAAAGAAAGCCACTATACCTACAAAATGTATTAAAAAAATTTAAATGTGCATATTTTAATGCTTTTTAAGGCAAGGTTTACAAGTTAGACTAGAAGCCACTTGCTATAGCCCGTGCCATAACCATTCCTACCAATTATTGGTGGTATATAATGATGCTTTGGGTGTAGGAACAAGCATTGCTTACTATTGCAACCCAACATTGGCAAAATTCTCATAGACCTAATACTATCATCTCGAGTTTCCAAGCTCATTTCCCATTAGTAGAAAACTCTCATTTCCTTGCCTTCTTGATCCCATGTTTATCCCTCGTATCTCACACATCATATATAGGGGCATGAGTTTAGAGGAGGAGACCTTCAATGGATCATATAGGAGGAATTTGGATGGAAATTCCATGTGGTGCCTAGTACGGTGAGGATCTAGTAATTGTATCACTATATCATTGCTTTGCATTAATAAAGAAACTCATCTTTATGTCCCAATTTCTATGCTTTCATGTTATACATTATGAATTTATGGATTTGAAATTATGTTGGACTAACCTTTTATATACAAGTATGTTGTGATCTCTCTATTGTTGTTGTCTTCTTGATGTGTCAGTTGCGGATCTAAATATTTAGAGCTAGAGAGAGGAAAAAAAATGGGATCTACATCAACCATCAAGTCTCCAAATAGGTCTTCTATGCTATAGCCATTAGTTTGTGCTTTTCACTTTTATGCTTTAGTTTTTTTGTTCAGTTTTATTCTATGCTTTGTTAAGGTTATCAACACTAACCTTGGGGAATTTTTTCCAAAAATAAGTCGGAATGGCATACATTGGGATTTCCAAATTATATTATCCCATAATTAATTTAATGTTGTGGCATTTTCCCGCACAATCAGTAATCCCTTTATTACCAACCAAAACTTGAAAGTTTGTCATTAGACATATAAAAAAATTGAGGCACTCTGCTAATATTTTTGTAGAATTTTCCTTGTAGATTCAAACTGCAAATTGTAATATGCTAAAACAATTGACTTGAATCTACTCTACTAATCAGCGGAAACAATAAATGATTGATTAAATCACGAATCATATAAGAGAAAGAATCAATCACACATAACACAATGATTTTATGGGGAAAGCCACAGCTAAAAACCCTTGCTATATGTATATTGCATTAATAAGAAAATATGAGAAGATTACAATGCTTTGCATAAGCCCGAGTGATGAGCACCAGTATTGCAACAAGAATGTTGCAACTCTTCGAGCTACCAGCTTTACTTTATCAACCCAAGGTTCGTACAAACTTGGAGGTGACAATGTTATATACACAAGTAAAATTGATGGTTCTGCCTTTTGTCACTATTCAACTGGCGAGAGACCACTAGGGTTTTCAAGCCAAACTTCTATGGATTCAGAAGAATCTTGATTGCTGATTAAAGAAAGAGAAATCTACTCTAGGAGAAAGCTTGTCTACTTCAAATAAGGAAAATGACTGAAATCCTATGCTAAAAACAAACCATTCTCTAACTAACTGTTGAGAAACTAAGCTTTACAAGAAATCCAAGCCAACATGTATGAAATGCTACTATCTAAAGCATGGAAATTCAAGACATCAAACATCACTACTATGCATATAAAGGACTGAAATAACTTTGTTTTGTTCTTTTTATTCTTTTTTCTAGAAAATCAAGTGTAAACCCTAATCTCTTTTGGTGATGTGATAGGTGTCTTAGTGATGTTGATGGATGGTTGGGAGGTTTAGGCGATGGTTGGAAGGTTTGGGAGACCCTTGGGTGACATGGTGTGGCTTCCTAGAGGTTTTCCTCAATTCGGCCTCAAAACAGGCCACTACAAGAAAACCTACAGGATGTACTAGAAACCTACACGATTCCCTGTATTTCTACATGATACAACCGAGAGAAAAACGTTGGTTTCTAGAGGTGATGGAAGGCTTAGGAAAGGTGGTGGATGGGTGCAATGGAGTGAGAAAATGCCTAGGATCACTCAAAACTCAAAACCACGGTTAATATATGGTTGGATTCGCTCAACATGCTTAGAGGAAATTCATGTAAAATGATGAGATTGGTGAAGATCTTGGTGAAAGCAAGGAATGATTATGGATGGATGAAGTTGGAAGGTGGTTGCCTGCTATGAGATCCCTTTAGATTTCTGAAGCACCTGCTCTACATCAAACATTTATAATTGCCAAAAATTCATGTAAACAAGAAGAATTCTAATAAGCTAGAAAAGCATAATTTAATGAACTAGTTGTCTAGTTCATGCATGAGGAAAATTGATGAATAAACTAGAATCATGGATGAGATCTATTGTAAGACTATAGATGGAAGAGATCGTAATTAAATCCTACACTTGCAAAAATGATCAAATGTTGGTTCAAGTACAGTCACTCTAAATCTTATGAGAAAATGGAAATTTGTCTTTTTGGGGTTGCATAAGGGTATTTTCCTCAAATCAGGATCCTTGAGGGAAAAGGTGAGGCCAAGACACCTACTGGAAGCTTTGTGGTGCTCCTTTTATCCCTTCTAACCTGCTATTGAAGTAAAGCACAAATGGAAGCAAACTAATAAAATCCACGGTGCTTGCAATGAAATACTTCTAGAGACAATTTAACCATGAATCTATGAAACTAAGCCAAGCATACAAATACAACAAGAGGAGTCTTTGCTGCTAGGGTAGGGCCCTGACCCAAGAGCTTCAGCCCTCTGAGTTAACTCAGTGCTGGACCAAGAAAAAGCTCATTTTCATTATCAAAACAGAAAATTACATCAATGTCTTCCACAAGTATGGAGCTCGAAAATAACTAGTGTTTTTACAACAAAAATTTGAATCCTAACGAGGCTCTAGGCATCTCTACTTATACAACTCACGTCTCCAATGACTTCCTTAAATCTAGAAAGGCTTGGATATCAAACTCGAGATGAACTAATTGTTTTTCTATCACTTGCTCAGTTGCCTTTTGATTTTCATGACTTGGTTGCTTGCACTCCGAGATGGTGTGATTAATGGAGGAATATTCGAATGGGGGAGGAGTAAATAAGGAGGATTTACCTCCTACAATATCTCTTCCTTGTCCCATTAGAGTTTCAAACCTTAGTCTTGCCAAAATTCCTTGATTTTCTCTTCCAAACCTGCATTCAATGCATATTAGCCCACTAGGCATAATATCTCACTTTAACTCATCCCATTAAACAAAATATAATCAAAACATGTAATGAGTTGTGAGAAGAGTTGATTTGACTAAGCTAGGAGGTGAATTAAGGCCCATGTAATTACCCAATGATGAGGCTCATCATCACCCCCCTACTGAAAGTATTGCTCATCCTATGAGCAACTCAATCAACATCCATGTCTTTCATAGCTCTAGTGGCCTCCCTGACATCCCATGCCTCTGTTGTGGTTTCCTCTTCTTGCGCATAGAATCCTACCTTCTTTTCTACCTCCTCCCATTGCCTTCTTTCTTCCTCTTCCTTCCTTCCTTCTAACATCCCCAAGAGCAGTGGGGGACTGAGTCTCAGGCCAATCCAATTGACTTTGAGCCTTTGGATAGATTGCTTGTACATGGCTGTCATGTTTAGTGCTTCTCTCATCCTTTGAGGAGAGTGTTACTCTCTGATCTTCAAATTGTATGGCAAATTATTCCACCTCCTTAGGCAAGCTTGCATGCTAGCATCCCCTAATAATCTGAATGTGTCGTCAAAATGTGTAATTTCTTGCTTTTGGGCAGAAAGATACTTGGGTGCAAGTTGAGGATCATTTGCAATTAAATTATGTGTACTGATGAGTGCCATTGGATTGGACTGCTCAACTCTGATCATAAGAGGCTCTATTTGTTCTCTTGCAAATATCTTCTTCATTTTTCAGCCCTTGCTTCCTCATGGTTCATCCATGATGCCAAAGCCATCAACTGTAAATCCCCTAGATTTGCATTAGGGTCCCATACATTCATGTCTGTCTAGGCCATGTTATGCAAATAAAACTCAGACATCTTGGCCCTATCTTCCAATGTGCTTTGATCACAAAGATCAATGAATTGTCTATAATCTTGGAATGGCATATTGCCTCTCTGTGCTAGGGTCTTGATTTGGAACTGCAGCCACTGTTCCTTAAGGTATAGTGCATAGGACTTAGCTGGCATCCTACACTGGATTGCTTCCAAAGAGAGACTAGTCATGGGTGCCAATTGATTCTCTCTTTCTTGCAGCTGTCCTTTCAACCATGCATTTTCTATCTCTAACTGATTTTTCATGATGGCCTCTCTGTCTCTCAAGCTACTTAGTTCTATGCCCATCTCTTTGAGCTTCTTCTCCATGTGACCAATGTCCTCCACTCCCTTGGACTTGGAAATATGCATCCATCTATGAATTTTGGGTCTCTCTTTCTCAAGCTCAAAGAATAATGAATGGAAAATTTTCATGGAATGACCCTGCCCCCCTCAATAAATCTGTAGTACGAGTCAAGGTTAGGTCGAGGACTAGGTTCCTTTAGCTCTCTAGGTCCTCTTTCTTTGTTTTTGGCTGCTTACTTCTTTCCTCATCTAATTTTTGAGTTTCTTGTAGGTTTAGCAGAGTTTCCTGTAAGACTGCCTCTGCTTCCTGTAGGTCCTGTTGTGTATCATGTAGGATGCCTTTTCCTTTGGATGAGGTAGACTTGGTTACAGACCCTCTCACATAGGTGATAGGAGACTTAGGGGAGGTTTGTGCTGAGGATCCTTCTTCTTGAGTTTTTATAGGAGGAGCAGTATTCTCCTGCTGTTTAGGTGAGTCCTCAATAACAATGGGAACCTTGGTTGGAGTTTGGGGTTTTCCCTACCTTATCCTTGTGCTTTTGCTTGTTCTGAAGTATAAGGGGGTATGCCTCTGCCTTTTGCCTTTTTGTTTGATTGGGTGCTAAGGGCAGTGAGGGTAGATTCTGCCTCTCCCTCAGTGGGTTCTAGAGACACCCTAGGTGACTCCTCCTTGTCTTCTACCTCCTTTTTTTTGTTACCCTTTTCACCTATCTTTTTCCCCTCTTCTTCTCCTTCTATATCCTCATCTTGTTTAACAGTTTCTTCCTTGACATCTTCCTCTGTTTCTTCATCACCTACTTTCTCTTTCTCCTCTTCTTCCTCCTCATCTATCTCATCTTCGTCCCTCTCTACTTATTCATCATTGTTTCAGTTTCTTCCTCATTCTTTTCACTGACAATAGGACTAATGTCATATGTAATGGCTTTGATATCCTCCTTTGTCTGCATGTCTCTAAAAATTGCCCATTGGGTAGGAATTCTGAGGTTGTGGAGGGCATCTTTTATTTGATTCTAATTAACCCATGGTGGGCTAACTATTGGTAGTTTCCCTCCTACACCTTTATCCTTGTATCTATCAGTGATTGCAGAAGGAAGTATGGTATGTTGAGCCTGTGGTGAGGAGGTGTTTCTGCTCCAAACCTCAATTCTTCAAGAAGCCTAAAGTGATATCCATAAACCACACTATACCTACCTTCACATGATATGTATTTAATAAGGTGGTAGCTTACCTCATTCCAGGGGTGTGGTAGGCTTGTCCTCCTTACTCCATTATTGTCCTCAATGGGCTCTTCTCCCTCTAAAAAGAATTTCTTCTTGGCAGTCTGGATATCTCCCTTGTCCTCCTTTCTCCAAGGCACTCTTAGGGGAAGTGTGGCAATTCTGCTTATGAGTTCAGGGGTGGGCTCTATGGAGAGGCCTCTCACCACAATGTGGCATGGGCTCTGGTCAGTGGAATGAGGAAGAGAGCAAAATCTTGGGCCAATTCATCATCATACCCACTTAATTTCTTAAAATGCCCCATACAATTATGCCTCATGAAGATTTCTAACACATGAGGGTGTTGGTGGATTCTCACGGTGTTAATGGGCTCCTTTCTATTGAAACCCCCTGTCATTTTGGCTAGTGAATTTTGAGGAGCAAAGATGGTTGATACAAATTTTAATACAGAAGTAAATGGGACTGAAATAAATGTGGAGACAATTCCCTTACACAGCTGCCAAACTCACTCGAACTAGGAGATTTTTCTGTTCAATTCACTAGGAAAAGAGGAAGTAAATATAGAGCCTACCTCCTCATGGTCTTTGTTGTAGCCAACCCCTATGTATCCCCTTCTAAAACTGCTCTCAGCCAATCCTGTAGATTGTATGAATGTATTCTATAGGAATCCTGTGTGATCTTGTAGGATTTCCTGTGTAATCCTATAGGAAGTCCTGTGCAGGAGAAAGATGGAATTTTTCTCTTTTGTAGGTTGCCTGGGTATGAAAGTGACTTTGATAGAGTGAGCCTTGAGGAGATGAATGCCTGAGTGCATGGGGATCAATGATTATTTCATCTTATGGTCGATTTGAGTGAGGTGGTGTGCTAGCAGCCGAATCACATTTTCCATTTTTGTATTGTTGGTCCCCTACTACCACCTCATCATTCCCCTCTCCTCATAATCAACTCCCACTTCATGCATCCATAGCTTTACCTGCGTTTTTCCTTCTCCTCTCTTTTTTTTTTACTTGACTGCTGCCACATGTGGGAGGACCAATTGTTTTGTCTTTGTTGACTGAATGAAGGTGGCCAAGTTAACTAGCCACCTTTCACTTATAAACCAACTCGCTCACAACCTTTACATCTTTTGACTACATAATGTAAATGAGAGAGTGAAGCGATATACTTACCTGTGGTGCTGATACCTTTTGAGATTGCAACAAGATGATGGAGCTTAGTGGAAAGAAGTCGCCTTCACTAAGTGGGCCCGCAGGCTATTTTTGGCGCAAAGTCTATTTTTAGACTATGTCTATTTTTAGACATATGGATCATGGTCTATGAGTTGCAAGATGCTATTTGTGGATGATTGGTCAAGTTGGTAAAAATAGATGGACCTATATTTTTAGACATATGGGCGGAGTCTATTTTTAGACTGCCAGGCTAAAAATAGAACAGTGGAATATTATGAGCTCTTAATAATATTTGGACTCTAAACATTATCTTATTCTTGTGGAGCACTTCAGTTCGAGCTACGGATGTGGCACGTGCAACTGCCAGAAGGAAATACGCTTTTCTTATGGGTTAACATGAGCTATGGCATGGAGGACTTCAGTTAGGACTTCAGTTAGGACTTCAGTGATTGAGTTCTGTGGAGTTGGATCAGGAGTTGATGGAGTTGTGTTCAGTTTGACTTAGTTGAACTAGTTGTGGTTAGTCTAACTGGAAAATAGACTAATGATGAGTGGTGTGAGTTAATTATTAATTAATTCACTAATTATTAACTCATAAAGCAACTGAAGAATACATCAGTCAACTCAGTGCATGGACAGTTCAGTGGAGACAAGTGTTAGAGGTGAGTGAAAGGGCAAGACAACTGTCAGTTGTGACTATAGTTGTGCATGTGATTTGCACAATCAGTGGGATTGAGTTGCCAATGAGGATTGCGTAGTGTTACACAAGGGAAACACGTGAATGGATCAGCCATTCTCATCATTTCTCTATGCAGGATTGCGCAGTGGAGGCAGGCAAGCAACAGGGGTGATTTGAGCCAGTGATTGACACAGATCTGTGTTGTATTGTGTGTAACAGGTGGATATAGTACTGAGTACTTGCGATGAGTATTGTACTATATATTTTTACATGTTCTCAATCAATATAATATACAGATAGTTTGGGGTTTTTAGCGAGATGCTTTCCCCAGTGAAATACTGTGTTGATATGTGTGATTGATGCTTCTATGTGCGCATGTGTATGTTTCTGAATACTGCTAAATTGATGATCAACGTAGAGGAGGTTATGTATTATGCATGATTCCGCAAATAGTGTATAATCGGGATAATATCTGTGAATATGTGTCATATTATTCATGAAATTTCTACAATACCTTGCTGCAATTTGTTGGAGACATGAGGTGCTTGTTGTATGTGGCTGCATGTTATTTTTCCTTCCTTTTTTATTGCCCTCTGATGATTCCCTTAATGTACAGGTACTTGGTGTTGAAGATGATGGTGTTGTTGCTGCTCTGGAGCTTCTCCTGCCCTTGGATCTTCATGCTGGAAGCTTTCTGCTACTCATGATTTTTATTTTGTGGGATTGGCTACTACAAGATGTGTTGTAGCTGCTTCTCATTCATAATTTTTAATCATTTCCTCTGTTGGGATTTTGAGGATGATGACATGGATAGAGAGGAGGTCTAGGAGTGTGAATAATGGGGAATACACTCAAGTGTTGTTCCCTTTTGCCTTTTGTTTCATTTTCCTCTGTGTTTTCTCTTGAAGACTATGATCTTTTTTTTTTTTTGAAAACTGATTTTTTTAATGATGAATGCAGTGGTGATCAAGGTGGAGAGAGGTATGACAATGAAGTTGTGATGTAGAGATGTAATTTTTTCTACATGGAAGGTCATTTTCTTGCCCTAGGGTTACTTCCTATAGGATTCCCGAGCCACTATAATTCCTACAAGATCATCTTGTAGGTTTTCAGGGGATCCTGTAGGTTTACAAGGGATCCTATAGAAAACACAGTCCCCTTGTAAATTAAAGCAAATGAGCGAAAAAACGAAACAAATGGTGGAGTCATGAATGATGATTGGTGGAAAAAGAAATATGTGAGTGAAATAGGTCCCTTTTTTATTCTCCTATGTTCTCTGAACGTCCTCTTTTGACCTCAAACAGAAACTTTTCATGATTTTTCTCTTCTTTCTTATATATATATATATATATATATTTTAAAACAACTAGTCTGCCTCTAAGAGGTTTTCATCCTAGTTGTTTGCCCTGGGTGCCTCAAGAGAGGTTTTCACCCAAAGATCATTTTATTTCCTTTTTTTTCTTTTCTTGTTTTTCCTTTTTTGACACTATTGGGCCGCCCCAAGAGGTTTTCAATCCAATAGTGGGACTCAGGCACCTCATGGAGGTTTTCACCTAAGTCCCCTTATTTTTTTTTCTCAGTGACTTGATGAGGCGAGAGCTTAAACTTGTTCCACCACCATCACTGTTTTATTGATACCATCAATGAACTCTTGCTTTGACAATGGCCTCTTGTAAACTTTCAATTTGTGCCCATTAACAAGTAAAGGAATGGCCTCTGCATCTTTGGTTCTGATTTGCACTGAACCATTATCATGACATCTCTCTATAACATAAGGCCCTAACCATCTTATCCTTAACTTTCCCTTAAAGTCTTTATATCTGGAATCATATAACAAATCCCAATCACCTTCTTGAAATTGCTTATCCTTGGTGTTCTTATCATGCCAAATCTCCCTCTAAAGTTGAGTTACCTCTGTGTATAGGAGGGCCTACATTCTAAATTCATCTAAACCATTCAACTGGACCAATCTCTCTTTTTGTGCACTGCTAAGATCTAGATCTAGTTGAGCTTCCATCCTCAAGGTGTTATACTCAAACTCAATGGACAACGGGGCCTTTTTCCCATAGGCCATCTCATAGGGCATGAATCCAGTGGTGGTCTTCCAAGTGGTATTATAGGCCCAGGTGGCCTCAACTAGTCTATCTGCCCAATCTTTCCTGTTGTTGCTAACCACTTTGGTCAAGATGTCCTCCATCGCTCTATTGGTTACCTCCACTTGCCCATTAGCTTGTGGGTGATAGGGAGTGGAGGTCCTATGCTTGATCCTGTGCTGGCTGAGCAAGTCTTCAATCATGTTGGAGGTAAACCGGTTGCCTTGATCAGTGACCAGTTCTCTAGGGTACCCAAATTTGTAAAATACAATCTCCCTTAAGAACTCAGCCACCTTCTCCTCTGTTGCTACCTTAATTGCCTTGGTTTCAGCCCACTTAGTAAAATAGTCAATGCACACAATGATATACTGCTTTTGCTTGGAAGGAGGGTCAACAGGTCCAATGAAGTCCATGCCCCACTTGTCAAATGGCTCAAAAATCACTTGAAGTTGCAGAGGCATTTCATCTCTTGGAGTAGGCTTTCCCATCCTTTGGCACCGATCACACTGACTAGTATATCTTTTCACATCCTGATGAAGAGTGGGCCAATAATACTCAGCTTGTAACACTTTAAATGTTGTCCTCTTTGCTACAAATTGACCTCCACAAGGCCCATCATGATAGGTCAGAAGGATGTCAAAGACTTACTCTTCTGTGACACATCTTCTCAGAATTTGATCTGGGGCCAAGTTTGAAGAGGTTGCCCCTAATCCAGGTGAAGGGGGCGCTCTTCCTCACAATCTTGCTTTTCTCTTTGGAGGACAGATTTGGTGGGAACTGTGCAGATACCAAATAGTTTTCTATGTCAGCAAACCATGGAGAGAGAACTGAATAAGTTCTCATCCGATAACTGACCATCAACCATCCCCTCTTCACTTGCAGGCAAATTTAATCTAGACAAAAATTCCACAACAACATTTTCCTTGCTAGCCTTATCAACAATAGTTAGATCAAACTGTTGTAATAAAAGTAGCCATCTAATGATTCGGGCATTCACATCAGGTTTATTCATTAAATATTTGATTGCAGCATGGTCAGTGTGTACAAATTTTTGATAGCCTGTAATATAATGCCTAAATTTGTTCAATGAATGCACAACAGTCAGAGCTCCTTTTCGGTCACTGTGTAGTTCAGTTCAGCCTTTGACAGATTCTTACTGATAAAGTAAATGGAATAAGGCAATTTCTCATCTATCTCGCTTAGGGCTGCTCCTATGGCTTTGTGTGAGGCACCAGCATGAATATGAAAAGGAAGGGCCCAATTTGGGCCTTGAAGAATCAGTGCAGTGGTTAACTTGTCCTTCAGGGTGTCTAGGGCCTCTTGACAACTTTTTGACCATACAAACTCAGAGTCTTTGGCCAATAACCCAAATAAAGGACAAGCCAACTTGCTTAAGTCTTTTATAAACCTTCGATAGTATCTAGATAACCCTGGGAAACTTCTTACATCCCTCCGCTTCTGTGGAGGTGGGACCCTTTGGATGATAGTTATTTTGTGTGGGTCCACCTCAGTCCTTGCTGAGATATTGAATGACCTAGCACGGTCCCTGCAGTCATCAAGAATTCACTTTTCTCGAGACTAAGAGACAGGTTCATTTCAATGCATTTGTGCAGAACCTTAACTAAGTTGGACAGAGCCTCCTCGAAATCACCTCCATAAGGTGTGAAATCATCCATATAGATTCCTACCGCATCATGGAATGTTGAGAATAACAACAAGAAATGATAAAAATAACATTCAGAGTATTCTAATTTTAATTTACCCTTGAATTAAAATTAAGAATTAAAATACGAATTTAGTCTCACGAGCTACTTGAAAAATAATTAATTAATTCACCTTGGATTAATTAGTTTGAGAAATTCAAGCTAGAAGTCTCCGTGAAGTCATGCAACAATTATCCCTTGAATTAAGGAGATTATCCCTTAATTAAGGAGATAAGGATGAGTTATATTTGAGTTGTAATTAGTTAGATCAGTTAACTGAGTTATGTCCTGTTAAATTAGTTTCAAACAGTTTGAGGAACTAATTGCGAGTTCAGTCAGTTAATGCATGCATGCATCAAACTAGTGTACTCCAGATAACTGAATATTCTCTCATAAATAACTCATTAATTTCTATTCAGAGAAATACCCAGTTGAGATTAAAGCCAGGGACCTTGTACTATCAGTTGCATGAGTTTTCCTATAAAGAAAACTCATCCATGCAGAAGGAACCAGATTCCTTGAGATTTGCACAGTTTTACAGTGTGTTGGAGCAATGTTTGAGATCAGTGTCACACAAGGTTACAGCTAGATCACCCAGGGAAAATTGTGCAAGAAAATAGGAGGCTTGGAGGGTAGAGGAGAAGTCATATGAGCAGTCTATTTTGTTTATGAGCAGCAGTGAGGGATTGTACTGAGAGCTGGATAGTTGTGAGAGCTAAACTTGTGTGTAATCCTGATATATTTCCACTTGTATGATAATACAGATAGCAGGGTTTTAACTGAGGATTTCCCCATAGTATTCTTTTGTGTTTCATGTGTATTGATTCTTCTTCTCTATTATATGTGTTCCGCTTGATCTTGCTCAAATCTATTAAGCTTTTGCAAGTTTGATTATAGAAGTAGATTAAGTATTTTGCTTTAGTTATATTGCATAATCAGGTTAATCTATAATCATAATTTCTACATGGAATAACTCGGCAAAGATACTCAGGACTTCTCTCTGAAAAGTTGCAGGAGCATTGCATAGGCCAAAAGGAAGGACCCTATTGGTGGAAGTACCCCAAGGAAAAGTAAAGGTGGTTTTATCCTAGTCTTATGGGCTGATCTGGATTTGATTGTACCCGCTGAATCCATCTAGGAAAGAGAAAAACTTTTTCCTTGCCAGGTCATCTAGCACTTGGTCGATAAAAGGTAGAGGGAAATGGTCCTTCTTTGTGGCTTTGTTTAACTCCCTGTAATCAACACAAATCCTCCACTTACCATTTTTCTTAGGAACCAACACCAAAGGAGAGACCCAATCACTATCTGAGATAGGGTAAATGAATCCTGCATCTAGCAGTTTTTGCAGTTCTTCTTTGACTATATCTTTAAGTGTTGGATTCATCCTCCTTTGAGGTTTTCAGACTTCCTTGCAACCTTCCTTGATATAAATATGGTGAGTACACACCAAGGGGTGCACTCCCTTCATTTCTTGGTAACTCCAAGCAAAGGCATCCATATGTTCCTTTAACATGTTGCACAACTTTTCTTCTTGGAAAATAGAAAGAGATGGATTGATTTTCAAAGTTCTCTTGAGACCGAATTCTATGGTTTTGACACAGATAGGGTTGGAATCAGCTAAGCATAGATCAATTTGATGGTTGTTTTGGGTTTCCTTTACTACTTCTTCTAAGGAAAATGTACTGGGAGTTGGACTTTGGAGTATGTGTTCGATCAAATCATCTTCATCCTGTTTTCCTCCTCCCACGATTGTCTCTAGAGTATAGAGTTGGGTGGAATAAACTTCATCTTCCTCTTCCTCTTCCAGCCACAAAGGTAAGTCATGTTCTAGAGATGGCTGAGCAGGAGGGTATAGGACTAACTACTTGGACATATGCCAATTCTTGATGGTCATATTTCCAGCTCTACAACTAATGTAATCATCGACAGTGGCTAACCAGGGCCTCCTAAGGATGAGAGGGTAACCAATAAGCTTAGCCTTAGGCTGGAGAACTAGGAAATTTGCAGGGTATTCCCAAGAATCAATGGAGACTATCATATCCTCCACAATCCCCTCAGGGGTCACTGTGGAGCGGTCTGCAAGTTGCAGAACTGTTGTTGTCTTCCTCAATGAACCTTGGAGGTTGAGTTTGAGCATGGTTTCCTTGGTCTTCACATTAATGGAAGCCCAATATCGATCAAAGTGTGTGGGAAAATGGTGTCATTGATGTGCACATCTACTACAAGGCTTCTAGGGTCCAAATACTTTGGAAAGATTACCTGCCCCAGCATTAAGTTGGATAGTTTTCCAATGACATTAATGGTGGGGGCATCTCTTTTTCGCCTCCCTAGATGCTTGAAGCACTTCTCCTTAATCAACTTGTTGTAAATAGGTACATCCATAATAGCTTGGAGAAGCGCAATTTTGAAACATAGGTTTTTCAATTCTCCTAGAAGTTCAGTCTCTTCTGGGGTAGGCTAGAGTGGTTGGGTTAATCTCTCAAGAAAGGGTGGTAGATTTACTTTAAGCACGCTTTCCTTTCTTTATTCCTCAACCTCCCTAGGTGGAGGTAGAAGTTGGTTTTCTGGGAGTACTCTCCTAGATCTCAGGTTGATTTCCTGAATCTTCACAGCATAAGCTAGATATGATGTCTCTCCACTGTATGCTTATTGTGCTTGTCTATTGTTTGGGTTCGAATTAGGCTAGGCAAGCATTTGGGGTTTTTTAGGTGGAGCAGAGTGTAAAAGTTGTGGTTGGGCATGTGGTGAAGGAAATAAAGTTGGAACATTGTTTTATTGGGGTCTCCACCCCTAGGGCAGTGCATTCCACTGAGGTTGTGGCGAAGCATATGGTTGAAATGATTGGTTGGCTGGATGGGAATGATACTGAAGTGCAAAGGACCAAGGAGGAGGTGTAGACTAGGAAGAATGAGTAGGGGGTCCCTAAGAAGGTATGGATGTGGTCTGGTTGGGGTTGTAATATGCATGGGATTACCCTTGCATGCCCTGCTAGTATGGCCTAGGCCCATGAGGTCTCCTTTGGTTTCTGTAGCAGAGCTGCTCAATGACCCCTTCAGCTCCTTGATATACAACTTTGGGTCCAGGTAAAGAGGGGCACTTTTCTATGGAGTGGTTTTCTTCACAGACTAAAAAAATTAAAATAGAATTTAATGGACATTCATTCCTAGGGTGCCTCCCGGTGCATCCAAGACAAAAAATGGCCAAGGCTCTCTCTGCTTCCTCCTGCTTTCCCTTAATGTGCATAGTGTCCATCTGTAGGGCAAGGGTTTGCAACATCTCACTTTTAAAATCCTCTAGCATATTTCTAATTTCTCCCTTGATGGATGAATTGGAGGAGGATGGAATAACCATAGGTTGACTACCCTTACGCTTTTTCTTGGCTGCCCTAGAATGGTTTCTAAAGACAGTCTTGATATCCTAATAGGGTAACTGGTAGATATCCCCTCCTGCTAACAAGTGTAGGGTATCCAGAAGGTCTTCCCTTACTCCTCTAAGCAGGACCAACTTCAGTGACTTAAGGTCAAGTGTGCACCTGGCCCTTTCATAGCTAACTTGGAATCTTTCTTCATAATCATCTAAGGATTCATCATTGCCTAAGGTCATCCTAAAAATTTCTTCTTTAGTGTCTTTAGACCTACAGTAGTCCTGATACTTGTTATTGAAGGCTTGTTACATCTAAGCCCAAGTTGTAATGTTATATCCAGCTTGTTGAGTCTTGAAAATGTCATTCATTTCCATTACACTTTCACTATTATCTCCACTATATCATCTCCATTCACTACTATGTCACCACATTCATCCCACTTTCATTATTATTGGGTCACATTTATGTTTTTCCAATCTTTATTAATTCTAAGCCTTTTAAGTGAATTTGTGGTTAAAAATTAGAAAATAATGTGCATATGCTTATACCTAACAAATGGGTTGAGATTGTTGACATGTGTAGGTTGAAAGGAGGCTTCTAGAAGACCTTTATGTGGCACTCTAAGGTCAAATTCGAATTTGAGTGGAAAGAATCATGGGATCATGAAGATATGTGTCACATCTCCTAATTGTATTGTAACTCTAAGAAGACATGTGTCTTATCAGTTCATATTTTGATTAGGACTCTAGAGGTATAGGGAGAGATTCATGGACTCTCATTAATGAGATGGCTTCTCATCTTTTTTTATAAATAGGAGATCTCTCTCCTTCATTGGCTAGCTTGTCTTGTCTTTTAGTTCTTTAGCTTGGAGTTTGTAGTTCTTCCTTGATGGCTTTTGAAAGCTTTGGAGAGCTTTATTGTACTTTGTAATTTTGAAGAATTTGAATAAAGCTTTGATGTTCTCAACATGGAAGGAGATGTGAAGTAGATGTCATGGAGCATATTAGAATGTAAGGTAGAGTAGATTTCATTTTGTAATTTTTCTTTGATTTCATTATGTCATTTGATTGCTTTCAATTTTGATAGATTAGATTTTGCATTCATGCAATTTTAATTCATGTAAGTGTGTTCAACCGGTTGATTGTAGATTAGTTTTTCTTTACATGTTTTTGCATCAACTAGTGACATGATATTAACCTCTCTGCTGACTTTGCTTTTCTTAGTTTTTTTTTTAGTTCCAATTCTGTTTTGATTTCAGTCTTCTTTACTTGCTTTGTTAGTTAGTTTAGAAATCAACTTGCTCATATCATTGACGGTTACCTCCGAAAGCCATAGCTGGACTACTGGCGAGGGATTAAATCATGAATGTGTAATTTGATTTTAGTTTTACTTTTCTGCAAATAGATATTAAATTGCTCATATCATTGACAGTTACCTCCGAAATCCATAGCTGGACTACTAGCGAGGGATTGAATCATGGATGTGTAATTTGATTTTCGTTTTACTTTTCTGCAATTAGATATTAAATTGCTCATACCATTTGACAGTTATCTTCGAAAGCCATAGCTGGACTACTGGCGAGGGATTGAATTATGGATGTGTAATTTGATTTTAGTTTTACTTTTCTGCAATTAGATATCAGATTGCTCATGACATTGATGATTACCTCCGAAAGCCATAGTTGGACTACTGGCGAGGGATCGAATCATGAATGTGTAATTTGATTTTAGTTTTACTTTCCTTGCAATTTTTTATTTCTTTGAGTGCAGTAGCTTAAATCACTTTTCTGTATTTAGACAGCAGCAAAGATAATAGTTTCATGATCAGTAGTTCATTATTTACTTGTTTTAAATAGCAGCACATTTTCCATTCTTGTTTAAGCATTACTGTCATCACTAGTACATTCTAAGACCTTTTGAAATGTTAAGTTTTGGAAATCATTATAGAGGACATAATTGCCTTAAAATCTGTATCCATACTTGCCTTCTAGAGACTTAGGAATAGGATTTCCATTTGCATTAAACACTTTAGGAGATCAACAAGAACAAAACCCCAAAACAAAACAAGAACTATAAAACAACGAAGTAAGAAAAAGGTTAACTAAGCACATATGGTGCACTACACTTCATCAGTTTGTGATACCCAGATTGATAATTTATGTTGAGCAATTTAAGACGTTAAATTGACTAGACACTTGGTCCCTGGTGAGCCGCTTGCCCTGGTGAAGGACTTGGCCTACTTTAACAACTTGATACAGTTGTTGTTGAGTGTGCTTGATCTCTGTGTCCATGATCCGATCAGTTGCAACTTGTTCCATGCAATTTGGATTTAACTCTATGGGTGTGAGTTGTTCTGCAATGTCGGATGTGTCTAGTAATGGTGGAAAGTATGGCTGAAGGCAGTCCACATTGAACACTAGGTGCAGGCCAAGGAAGGGGGGAATGCTAAGCTCAAATGCATTGTCTCCCATAGCCTTGGTAATGGTTTAAGGACCATATCAGAGTGGTTTGAGCTTCCGATAGGCTCCAGTAAGGCATTCCTTTTGCAAATGCAACAAGACTTTGTAGCCCACCTGAAACTTGTGTGGCACCCGATGTTGATCATGTCGCTACTTGTACTTGGCATTTGATTTCTCCAGAATGTCATGGACCTGCTAGCGAATATGTTGGATGTGCTCAATGAAGCTATTTTCCTTATCTATTTCGGACTAGACATGAGTTGAATCTACGTGAGTAGCTGCAAATGGCATGGCCACATCAATGGGACATAGTGGCTAGAATCCCAAGCCCACCTGAAAAGGGATGTGGCCAGTCGAGCTGTGGAGAGCCTGGTTGTAGTTGTGCTGAACATAGGAGAGGCTCTTGTCCCATGTGCATGGATTCTTTGAGTTGTACATGTGAAAAATGTGTGCAATCATCCTGTTGAAAACCTTTGTCCAGCCATCAGGTTGAGCATGGAAGGTTGTGGACTTAGTGAGTTTGTTGTCCAACATCGACCAGAGACTGAACCAAAATGTACTGAGGAACTTGCTGTCCTGATTTGAGATGATAGACTGTGCGATCCCAAAGTGTACCCACACTCATTCAAAGAAGAGTTTAGCAGTGGCTTCTATTGTGAAATTCTTCTTGCAGGCCACCACAATGGCCATCTTCGAGAACCTGTTGACAACCACAAAAACACAGTGATTTCCATGCTTAGTGGAAGGAAGGCCTGACATAAAATCCATGGATATAGATTTCCAAAGTCGACTAGGGGTAGGTAGTGGGGTATAGAGGCCTTGCTTCTTGACGGTTGGTTTGGAAATGGCGCAAGCAATGCATGATCTGGTGTACTTCCTGACATTCTGTTGAAGATTCAGACAATAGAAATATTTCTGCAGTACTGCCACCATTTTCTCGACCCTGAAATTCCCAACAGCCCGACTGTAGTGTGCTTCCCAAATCATCTTGGCATGCTCACTTGAAGGAACACAAAGGTGACTTAAGTGGCATAATAGGGCATCCTGGAGGTGAAAATCTGGAACATGCCGACCCTCCAAGAGTGTCTGGTATGTGTGGCCAAATTCTAGATCATTTTTGTAGAGAAGTGGCCAATCAGAAGTCTCGTTCCCACAAGAGTTGAGCACAGTGGTTAGTGCCATGATCGGTGGTCGACTGAGGCAATATGTAACATTATTGGTGTTGCACTTCTTATACTTGATATTCAAATGGAACTGTTGCAGGTATGTGGACCACTTCTGATGGCAATCATTCTGCAATTTCCCTTGGGTCTGTATGAACTGGAGGGGTCGGTGGTCTGTGTGGATGACCGTTTCCTTCCCCAAAATGTAATGTTTCCATTGTCGGTAGGCCTGCGCAATGGAATACATCTCTTTGTCATAACTGGGATACTTCTAGACTGTGTCTGAAAGTGTCTCACTATGATATGCCATTGGATGCCTATGTTGAGTAAGGACTACCACAATGGCATAGTCAGAGGCATCTGTCTCAACCTCAAATGGTTGTTACAATTCTAGCAATGCGAGAACTAGTGTCGAGCAGAGAAGATCTTTCAACTCTTTGAATGCCTTCTGTTGTGATTCAGACCAAAAGAATTTTTCTTTCACTCCTCTCTTGGTGACTTGACTCAAGGGCCAAGTGATATGAGAAAATCCCAACATGAACCTGCGGTAGAAGTTGGCAAGACCTAGAAAGCTGCGGAGCTCTGTTAGAGTGGTTGGAGATGGCCAATCCCGAATGACTTGGATCTTGGCTGGATCCACATGCACCCCCTGTTCATCAACAATGTATCCCAAATACTGAACCTGGGTCATGCCAAAAGTGCATTTCTCCAAATTAACACACAACTTGTGTTGCCGCAGTTGTTGGAGGACCTGTCGGATGTGGTGGAGGTGCTCTTTCCAACTCTGGCTGAAGATTAGAATGTCATCCAACTATACCACTACAAATGAGTTGGTGAATGGCCGCAAGATGTCATCCATTAGCCTCATGAAGGTTGCAGGAGCATTCGTCAATCCAAAAGGCATAACTAACCATTCGAAAAGGTCCTCCTTGGCTTTGAAGGCAGTCTTCCACACATCAGAGGGTTCGATCGGTACCTGGTGATATCTTGACTTCAAATCGATCTTGCTGAAATATTTTCCCCCCTTCAGTTGGTCCAGGAGGTCATCAATCCGTGGGATCGGGTACCTATTATGGACAGTGATCTTGTTTAGCACCTGATAGTGAATACAAAGTCTCCAAGTCCCATCCTTCTTCTGTACCAACACGATCAGACTCCCACAGGGCAATGAACTTGGACGGATGTGACCCTTCTGCAGCAGCTCTTGAATCTACCTCTTGATTTCATCATTCTCTAGAATGGAGCGCCGATAGATTGGTCCATTGGGCAGCAGTGCACCTGGGTTTAGATTGATGGAGTGCTTGACCTGACAGTGCAGAGGAACCCCTGCAGGGGAGGTGAAGATGTCCTCGTACTCCTCCACAACCTTGTCCATCTGTAGTTGTCGTGCGGAGGGGCCCTGTCTCGAGGTCATGGCCACTCTGTTCTTCTTTCCTTGAGGGTGTATCATTAGGAAAACAAATTTCCTGATTTTGGAATTGGGCTTACTGCATTGTTTTGCAGTAACCAAAGAGATGGAGGTAGGCGATGCTACCTCTGGTATCCTGTACAACTTATTTCCCAAAGTAATAATAACAGCTTGAGTCCTTGATTCATACACATCATGTCACTTCCACAAGTATGGTTGTCCTAATAATACATCACAAACTTCAAGGGGAGAAATGTCACACAATACCTCATCCGTGAAGGGCTTGATGTTGTATGGAAGGCAACATTGCTAGCTCATGTGAAGATCCCATCCTTGGTGAAGCCACCCGATGGTGTATGGTTGTGGATGTGCTATGGTCGGTAAGCTCAGCTGCTTCACAACCTCTACCGAAATGAGGTTATGTTGGCTCCTGCTGTTGACAATGAACTGTAGTAGGGATCCCTTTACCCACATCTAGGAGTGGAAGAGACGCTCATCCTCCTCTAGATCTCCAGGTTCCTCCTTTTGGATCTTCGTGGTGGAAACAGTGGTGTTGGGCTCTGCATTGATAATCTAATTCACTTTGTCATTCCTCTTGTCAGGTTCTGACTTAGAGTCAGAACATGAACCTGATTCTGAAACCTTTAGCTTAGCCACCAGTGACTACTTGTTTCGACACTCACTTTTGTTGTGAGTGGAGCTCTTATGGAACTCACACCATTTTCTTGTGTCCTTTCTCGGCTTTGTGATGCTATTCTTTGCTTGCAGCTTTGGTGGGTTGTCTTTGGCCACCCCGCCTTGGCTTTGTCCTTTGTTCTACAGTTTGGGGGCACCTTTGCCTTGCTTCGGATTCATAGATCCAAAGTCTTGCTTCTTCTATTTAAACTTTTGCTCGACCTTGACGGGAATTTCAGTATGCCATGCCGAGTGAGGAGATGTTTAGGAATTCTATTTCTTCCTGGATGTACTTATGCAGGCAGCCGTGGTATTTGAGTATCAAATGCTGCTCTGAATCCTTAATACTAAACTTTGTGCAAAGGGTATGGAAAATATTGGTAAACTCCGGCACGTCTTGGTCCCTTCCCTACTGCAGGTGGTCCACTTTATGTATTGATCCTCATAGCTTCCAACAGGGTAGTACTGCTCCCTGATGGCATCTCAGAATCAATTCCAGGTGGGTGTCGCTGAAAATAGTGAGCTGATACTTTCATCCTTCTACTCGCAGTAGGTTTCCCACCAATCCTTGACATGGGGGTTGCTTTGAGAAGAGTGAAAACAATCTTTTCCCCACTGGAAAAATCATGAACAAAAAAATAACCCTATAGTAAATTTAACCATTTATCGACGACATCTACGTCTATTTGACCCTCGAATATGGGGATTTCAAAATTAACTTGTACCTTAAACGATGTGGCGTTTCCAGAGTATATGTTGGAAGTCGATGCGTCACCCCTAGGTAGCCGCTGAAGGATCTAGGAAAAGCTATCCATCATCGTGTCCTTTTGTCACTCGAGGGATTATTTGAGCAATATTTTGATAGGATCTCCTACCTCATCATCTTTCTTTTCATCTGCCATGGGAGGCCGTCGGCATTTGTGATGCTAGTCTTGCAAAGGTTCGACTAGTTCAAGCCTTAACTCCTTATATCCCGACCTTGTTGGGGACATGCAAAGAAAAACAGAGAAAAAGCAGACCGCTCTGATACCACTGATCCAGATTTAAATAGGAACACAACAAATTACAGAGATAACCATAAACAAAAGATGCAGTGGAAATAATACTTCATTTCATTACTGTAAAACACTGAGATATTCTTCCAAACATAAAATGGAAATAAACAGCTAGGGCGATGGTAGCTTGTCTCTGAGAAGAGATGTGGCGGCTACATGCCTTTGAACTATGTTACAATGAGGATCGAAGGCCTATTTATTGTTTAGAAACAATGGAAAACCCTAAACATCCAAAAACCTAACCCTAGAAGATGAAACGCCACACTGTGGGCCCCATTTGGGTAAATTGGTACATCAACTTCCCGAGGTCATAACTTTGGCATACGATCTCCTTTTGATGCGTACAATATCTCATTAGAAATATCTATTCAAGAATTACAACTTTGGGAAGAGAAACATCGAACCATGGACCCATGTTGCTCCCAGTTTTCCCAAAAAACATTGTTTAGGGCCTCAAAACGGCTCCGAAAGTTCAGGACCCGAAAAACTGCTAAAAATAGTAAATTGTGCTACAATTAAGGAAACTAAAAAGATGAAAGAAATAATGGTGGGGGTCCAAGTGGACTTGGTGGGTAGCCACCAATATCCACCTGGATCTTTGAGTTACTCGGTAGGCACGGAGATCTTTGCGCAAATCCCTCCCAGCTTGACCTGTATGACCACTACCTCGGTTGTGCACTAAGTTGCTACCTGCTTCGCGTCTTCCACTATCTACTCGGTCACTGCTCCCGTCTTATCAGCCTAAAGCTTTTGTTGCATTGCCTGCAAAGTCACAAGCTTTCCTTCGATATTTCTTATGACTGCGTAAGCCTCCTCCAACCAGGGCTTTAGTCTCACCTTCAGCACTACTTCCTTGTGTAGTGCGGTGTCCACCTGTTCTTTCAGCTGCTTGGCCTCCTGCAGCTTGGCTAGTCTCTGTGTCAGCGCCACAGTTCGCATTGTGCCCTTAACCTCATTGTAGCGCTACTATATCTTGCACGGTTCTGTCTCTAGCCTTTGTATATTGGGATCCTCCTGCAAGCTTGTCAAGACCTCAAATGACTGCTCAAACAACTGCGTGCAGTTTTCTACTGCACTATCCACCATTGCTACTGCCTCTGTGACAGTAGTCGCCTGCTATTCCTTCACTTCTGGCAGAGTTGAAATTTGGGCCCTCAACTATAACTCTATACTTTGCAGGTTCAAATCCAATTGAACCCGCGCCATCTCAGTCTGAGTGTTGCGCA
The DNA here is from genome assembly GCA_000404065.3 of Pinus taeda. Classification (NCBI taxonomy): domain Eukaryota; kingdom Viridiplantae; phylum Streptophyta; class Pinopsida; order Pinales; family Pinaceae; genus Pinus; species Pinus taeda. The sequence goes on from APFE030588475.1 coordinate 272,843, forward strand.
CCCCTGTGGCCAACTTGCGGATGCGTACCTCAAATCGCTCCTCCTCCGGAATGGCCAACTCTAGGACCATTCAGCATGCTTCCTCAACAACCTGCATAATTCACTTGCTTTGATTGGTCACCTCGGTCTCAACGGTGATGGAAACATTTCTCTGTAGGGCCATCTGCTCGTTGTTGATTCACTTTTCACTGATCACCTGGAGGGCATTGTGCTCTTGGGCCCTCAGTTCTGTAATTACTCCATCCTACAAGAGGTGGAGTGCTTCACGCAGGATCACTGCCAGGTTCAAACCTACTCCCTTTAGGGAACTGACAGTGGGCTTGTCAGCCTCATTCTCTGTGGTCAGTGCTCCATCCAACAAAACTATCACACTGGAAGCCTTTGTGTGCAACATATCGAAAGCCTTTGAAGTGCTGATAGCCAAGCTGATAGACACTGTGCCAACCTATGATGCATGGGTCTACAGCTCCTACAACACTGTTTGGATAGCCCCTAGGATGATCTGCTGTTGTTGTTCAAATAGTTGCAAGGTCTCCGCGGTGACATTCCTGACTGTGTCACCAATATCATGTAAATCGCCCTCTGTTAATGTGATGGGGTCCAGTGAGGTCTTGGTCGCCTTTTATTTCTTCCTGGACCCTCCCTTCTCTAGCTCTCTTGGGCACTTGATGCGGGTGGACGTCTCTTGAGGGTCTGTATCGTGCTGTTCTATCTCCTCTTCTGTCTCAGGTGAAGGAAACCTCATGCCTTTGTCAAAGCCCTGCTCTGTCCCACCTGTTTGCTTTCTTATCTGTTGTGCGGCCTTGTGCTCAATCTGGGCCTTATTAGCAGCCTCCTTTTTCCTCTTCTTGGCCAACTGTGCGATCTTAAGCTTGGCTTCCTCATTCTTCTTCTGCACGGTGGACTTTCTCTTGCCCACCCCCAAGTCTGTGGTAGTGTGCCACTCTATCGACCATCGATAAAGCACCACATCAATGGCATCATCTATGACCAGATACGCAAGTCATACCATTTCTACGCAAGGTCCTTCTACGCCTTGATGGATACTCGATGGAAGTTGGCTTTGAATTAGGCATAGCCCTGCAGGTTCGCGTACACCATAGGAGACAATCGAGGCTTGCAATTGATAGCCATCCGGATGTTCATCTCCATCAAGATTCAAAAGATATTTTTGTCCCTAGCTCACTGCATTTCCTTGGTCGCCCACAACGAAGCGTACTTCGCTGCTTCAAGGAGGTCTAGAACGACCAAAGGGAACTAGCTTTCCTCTAGTAGCTCCCATGCTACCAGTACAATTGACAGCAAGAGCCATGCGTAGTGGAACATCTTGCTGAGCTCTTGTGCTTCACAGCAGTTCGCCAGGAACTCTTCATGAAGGTAGTCTGACCAGTTGAACTGGACTCCTTCAACACACTGTGTTACGAGTATGATGACAGGTGCCGTTACCTCATTGGCGTGACACTTCCTCATCACTTTCCCTACAAGGATCTGCATGGCTACCTTCACAGTGGGGTTGCAGATGCTAGATATAGCGTATTCGCATGACTTCTTCACCAGTTTAAATTTTTCCTTCATTGATTCTGTGAGAGCCTTCTCACCCCTCTTTCCGCCAAAGATCATGGCCAGATTTTGTCCTGTATATGATAGCCACGTTATTCGGTGAATTAACCTACTTGTGATGGGATCCAGCTCCTCCAGACACAGACACCCATCATGCACCAAGGAATGCAGTTGCTTGATGACCAAAATTGTCATCGGGGTGCGGTTGTAGTGCAAAACCCAAAGCAGGTTGAGAAACCCTGACTTTTCTACTCCCTTGAGCCACCTTCACGGCTCTAATGCATTCATACTCATATTCATATCAATGATGCGATGCATCAGTTGCTCGGTTGCCAAGTGTTGGAAATTCTCGTGGTCCGCCAAGTCCCAATCTTCAAGTTTCAGCAACGACACTCGTGCCAAGCATGGACCATCAAAAACAATTTCGTCTAACATTAGAGGGGTTTGCAGGGGAGCCTTGATCTCATCGATGTCCTTTGGTATATTGGTCTTATGCTTGTGTGGAGGGACATACTCTGACAACCGAGTAATAGGGTCCGCACCCTGGGCTTCAACCTCCTCCACTTCAGCTCCGACATCCTCATCGTCCATCGAGATGTCTTTGATATCTTCCTCTTCTGGTTCTAAGTTTATGGCCTTGTCTTTGTCCTGTGCAGTGGGATTTGGTGGGTTTCTCCTTGGCGATGCACGCACTGGTATGAAAAGTTGCTTTCCCTTCTTGTCCTTCACAGTTTCCTTAGTTGGGGTTGGCTTTGGTCTCAATGTCCTCGACGATTTAGGGACCTCTGCCAATACTTCAGCCACTTCTGGAGCAGCTACTTCTGCCTCTATCTCCATTTCTTATGCTAGCTCCTCTACTACTTTTTCAGTATTTATAATTTCTGCAGGTGTTGACATAACATTTTCTAACAGTGCTCACGATGTTTCTAGCAAGTTTACAAATGTGGGGGTCTCTTTGAAAGCCCTGAATAATTCTCGATCCATGGGTGTCTAAGAGCTAAACAACTCAATACTCAAAATGCCAAGTGTTTTTCGTTGGACAACCACTTATAATTTATAGGGCATTTTGAATTCAAATCCAACCGTTCCCCCCAAATTTAGTTCATTGTTTCCAGATTGGTGGCATATTTTCAAGGATATGAGCCATAAATTTCATCTTAAATTCCAGCCGCCCGCTCCATTTTGCCTCACTTTTGCTGTCAAATCATGAACAATGATTTTAACGGTCACTTTTCGGCCGACCTGCGCAATTTCTCACTGGGTAGCACAGCTCCCTCCACGTTGTCACGGACCTTGTGACACTTCCTTGCTTCACAACATCCTCCAATCATGCAGCTCCCAAACCTGGGAAGTGTAGTTTATAGTCCCATGCCTCCTTTCAGCTGCCTAGAGTGCTACGACGGTGATACCTTCATTTAGTCACATGGTCGGACCGTCGGTGTATGGCTTCAAGAGACTGCAATTCATCTTTCTTGGGAAGGGTTCTCCATTTAATTTGACCAGTTGTACCACTCCTCCATTGATAATTTCCTTAATGACATAGGGCCCTAACCAGTGCATTCTAAATTTTCCTGGAAATTTATCAAGATTTCTGTCATATAGAAAAACCAGGTCATTTACCTTAAATGTGCGAAGCTTAATGTGTCGATCATGCCATTCCTTTTCGCGTTTCTTTTGGACATGTTGATGAAATTCAACTAAAAATATCTCTTCCTCAAGCTCATCTAGCTGTGCGAGCCTCTCCTCTAGGGCTTCGTGATCCGTCATACCTGTGAGCACCGCTATGCACAGACTAGGCACAATATATTCCATAGGCATTACCACTTCAACAGCATAGACAAGCCTAAAGGGGATTTTTCCAGTCAAATTTTTGCATGTCATTCGATAAGCCCATAGTACTTCAGGTATGCGTAGGTCCCAATCATTTCGCTGAGCATTGCAAACATTTGTCAGTGCATTTTCGAGCACTTTGTTGAATGCTTCCACTGTCCCGTTAGCCAGTGGTTGATAAGGTGTGCTCTTCTATTGATATACCTGAAATTCCTCCATCAATGCACTGATCATCTCATTCAGGAAGTGTGTACCATGATCACTCATCAAGATCTTTGGAAATCCAAATCATGTCAATACATGTTCAACAAGGAAATTTGCAGTGGTCGCGCCTATGCAATCCTTCACAGGTTGTGCCTCCACCCAACGAGTCAAATACTCCGTCGATGTGATAATGTACCTTGCTCCCATCTTTCCTTGGGGCTGAATGGGTCCCACAAAATCTATTGCCTACTTCTCAAAGTCTTGCAATGTCATCTATGGATTCAAAGGCATCTCATCCCTCTGTGATGGCCTGCCAGTCCTTTGACACACATCACATGCCTTGCAATACAATTTTGAGTCCTAATGGAGAGTTGGCCACCACAACCCTACGCATAGAATCTTTTGCGCGATTTCTCTTCCTGCATAATGTCCTCCTGCGGTGCCTCCATGAGCGTCTTCGAGGATGCTGCTTCTTTCAAACTCAGGTACTTACCGTCAGAGTATCTTATCAGACCCCATTTTTTATAGGTGCCCAACAATGACAGAGAAATCTGCTGCAGGCACCACTAATTCCTTCTTCTGTTGGATAGTGTATCCTTCCAGTGCAGTACCTATCGTTAGGAAATGTATTATATCCTCAAAATGACCATCTGTGACGCGCACTGTAAATAGTTGCGCGTTAGGCAATCCTTCTTCCAAATTAGTGGGTTCCTCCCCCATTTTGATGCACGACAGATGGTCTGGTCCCATGTTCAATCGTCTAGGCTTTACAATAACTTCAAAACCATATTCCTGGAACAATAAGAGCCACTTGCATAATCTCCCCCCCAACACAAGCTTATTGACCAGGTACTTCAATGCAGAGAGACCTGTATACATCTTAAAATGGCCACCCAACAAGTAGTGCCTAAAATTCTAGAGCGCATACACCATGGCTAACCCTTCATGCTCGTTGGTGGAATAGTTCTTCTCCGCTTTGGATAAACTTTGGCTTGTGAACATGATAGGATGGTCCAAGCCTTCTCCGCTAGCCTGTGCCAGTATTGCTCCTAGTGCTATACATGAAGTGTCGATATGTACATGGAACTCCTTCTTCCAATCTGGGAAGACTAGAATCGGCACAGTGACCATCTTTTCTTTCAATATATCCAATCTCTTCTTACAATCCTCGTTCCAACAGAATGTGACATCCTTTTTCAACAATTTCTCCATAACCGTTGTGATCTAGGCATAGCCTTTGATAAACTTTCTGTAATATCCCGTATGTCCTAGGGTAGCACACAACTACTTCACACTCCTCGACGCTTCCAAGTTCAGTATCACCACTATCTTTGTGAGATCTACCATCAGTCCCTTTCTGCAAACCACATGCCCTAACAGGGTCCCAAAAGGAACACAAAACATACACTTCTTTAGATTGAGGATGATTTTGTATCTTCGACAGGTATCCAACATCAGGCACAAGCTTGCTACATGGCATTTTATCATCCCAAACATAGTCCATCCATCAAAATATACCTCCAGGAACTTATGAATAAATTCCTTGAACACAGCAACGACTATGCGTGAGAAGATCGCAGGCACATTATTCAATCCAAATGGCATTACAGTGTACTAAAAACAACCCCACTTAGTCAAGAAGGTAATCTTTCTCTTGTCCTCCGACGTGATTTTGATCTGGTGGTACCCAGAGAACCCGTCAGTGAAGGAATATGCTTCCTGGCCACATATATTGTCCAACACTTCATTAGTGAATGGAGTTGGGAAAGGATCATGTACACAAGCATCATTTAGCTTTATGAGATCTACGCATATCCTTATTTCATCCTTCTTCTTCTTCTCTTGTACCACCATTGGGCTTACCTAGTCATATTCTTCCACTGGCTCAATGATGCCTGCCACAAGCATCTTGTCTAGCTCTAAGCAAACCTTCTCCTTATACTTCAGATTGAGATGGTAAGGTCTTTTCTTAAACAGCTTCGCGTCGGGCTTCAATGTGATCTTCATAACTCCCAAGTCCCTGATTATCCCCTTTAGATCTGTAAACTTGGTAGGGAATAAATCCTGGTACTCATGGAGTAATTGAACAATCTTATCCACCATTGCGTCGTCCCAATAATCTCTAATACTTGTGAATTTGGGTTCTGCCTCCATACCAATGTTTACTTGTTTCATTTTCAACGACATGGTTATATCATGGTTCTAAATCTGTTGTCCTTTAACTTTGTGGTGACCCTCTGTTTTCGGAATGTTAATCTTCCGTGGATCCTCATCTTCTTCTTCAGCAGTCACATTATAGCATTCCAACACGTGAATTAGTTGAGTAGCCCACTCAGACTGAATCAAGTCCAATGGATGCTATGGTATCCTAAAGATTGCAGCCTTTACCTCTTGTAGCGCCTCATCGATACAATCAAACCTGTCTTTGAAACTGAATGTCATTATGAAGCCCTCATGCAGAATATCCCATTCACCTATACCATGGCGGAGCTCTGTTTCTACATACCAATTCATTGGGACAACATCTAGGGTGTGACAGAACAAGTGCACCCATTCCAGTTGGGGCTTCTCTCCAAAAGCCTGGGCCCATTTGGCCAAATGCGTGCACAGATCATCCTACCCATCATACTTGTCTGTCATTTGCATCTTAGGCTTCCCAAATCATGTTCTCATTATCCTCCTACATTCGTACCAATCATCAAAGTTTCCCTTATGCATACCCCATCATCTTGCGGGCATAGCGCATAGTGCCCAGTCCAATGCCTAGAAGTGTTGCTTTTCTGGTACCTCCCTTTCAAATGCATCCAAAAATATATCTACCTCATTCAGGCCATCATAAGTAGGCATATTTCTTACCTCTGAGGACACACAGTGTAGCGATCGGGTCATCATGTTGCAGTTCAGTGTAGTCACTTCATGTAACCGATTCTGCCAACATTCTAACTCTTCATCGAAGTCTGAGGTGCAGGAACTCTCATGATCCCATGTAATTCATCCATCTATGGTGGGATTCACCCAATCTTGGTCTCGCACTATTATCTTATAGATACAGTCCAAATCATCATCACTCTCATAATCACGGACTGGTTCTGTATAGCTCGATCCTTCAATAGGATCTAGGGGTATTATTATGCCTAGAAATTTCTTCTAAAATATCATTTTTCACTTCTTTAGGTTGATTACCCCATTCATATCAATAGCCCAATCAATTCCTAGGAGTGCAAGATAGGGGTTCTTGTCATCCACTATCTCTATTACTTCAAAATAAACTAGCGCGCTCGCACCTTCAATATCTACAGTCACCCATGCAGTCGCCCCATGGGGATGCTCCTCTGCTGATTTTCCATCCTTAGCTGAATCAGAGACCATTGCAGCACGTGTCTCCCCCATCCGTTCCCAAGCCTACTTTGGTAGGACGTTCACATCTAACCCCAGGTCCAAAATCACCTAATCCATTTCATACTCTCTTATCTGTGCAGTTGGTCTCATGTCTCGTCCTGTCCTTTTTTTATGCTTGCCAATCATTCATACCACGCGCGACTCACCCGGAGCGGTTCCAATGCATCTATTTATAAGCTCTTGTAACCCCTTCACATCCTTACTATCATGCAGTAACTTCATGCAAGTCTCCAAGAACATTGTGAGCATAGAAGGGTCCATCTCCGGATCAGGCTTATCCTTGCTTCCTGAGGTGGAGGCCTAAGCAAAGCTCTTCCTAGCTTCCATGAAGGTTTCACGTGCACGCTCCAAATCAAACTCTACCTCCTTCACCGGAGCTTTGCGAACCCATGTACTGTCTTCTAGTTGTTTCCCCTTGTGATCTCCTGTCGCAATTCCAATTCTGAGCACTATATTTACATTTGGATCCTCTTCGTGTGGCTCAGACCTCATCATCTGTAGGTTCTGAGTCAGCGGAGGTGGTAGCACCCCTTTGTCACATATCCTTGCTATCAGCGTTGGACATTATTCCATTTTATGATCAAAAAATGTGCAATACTTGCACGACGGACGTGTTGGGTTAATGCAATCGCGGGCATAATGTCCCGGTCCTCTGCAATTGTAGTAGATCAACTATCCTCAACCTTTGCCAAGTCCTCGTCCGTGCCCCAGAAATCTTGTCCGCGCCATCCCTGCGCTCTGGTTAGGGGGTTGCGTTTCTACCTAAACCCTATAGGCAAGAATTCTATCCATCATCAATTCATAACTTCTGCAGTTACGCTCATCATGCCCTACCGACCTACAAAAGTTGCAGAACAACTATTATGGTGTCTATACAAACTTCTGCAGCAAATGACAGTTATCCGTGGCATGTTTTCTTGCTACCTGACATATAGCGCAACACAATGCAAGTCCCACGCTTGGTCCTGCTTGAGCTATGGGCCTCAAAGGCATCGATCCTCCTCCTGCAATATAGTTCGCAAAGGCCGGGCAATGGTCCTTGTCATGCCCCCAACTCTTGAATTTCAAGGACCATACCTCCTCATGCACCTCTGGTCGAACCATCCTGCCGTGCTTAAGACTTTGCATCTCAAGGCACAGATTCTTCAACTGCACATGGATCTACTGAACCCCCATATTTGGATCTTGCATTGGAGTTTCATGTAGTCTCATGGAAATCTCCAAGGCATCTACCTTAGTTGTTATCTTCTATTGTGACAGCACAACCCTTATGTGTGGTAGTAGCGAAGCCACAAACCACTCGTGATGTTGTCCGTCTGTCAAATTCATGTTGGCTTCGCGGATTGTACACTTCAACCTTTGATCTAGTTCCCAGGGCATCTTGCTTGGTTGCATCGCGATTTCTTTGAATCCCACAATTGGCTGTGCCTTAGATTTAAGCCTATTGAATTATCCATTCAGTGTTGTCTAGATGTCTGCCACTCCAACATTTGGGTTATCATTAGAGTACTTGATATATCAGGTTAGCGCGCAATCTTGTAGAGCACTAACCAATGTCGCCTTCTTTATGTGATCATCTATAACGCCTTGATCTTCTCATACAACTTTCACAACAAACCAGAATTGATTCGGGTCCTCATTTCCCAAGCCTTTGAACAAAGGTAGCTTCACCAAATTTTACATACTGAACTGCGGTGGAGGTGGAGGTGGTACAGGTGAAGTCACAGGTGATGGTGGTGAAGTTGGACGTGATGTGGGTGGAGGTGGCATTCGCAAGAATTCTTATATTATTAACTGAATATAACTTCGCGAATGAACCTGCATTATCCCTTCCTCATCACCTCGTGGAGGTGAAATCAGTGGACTATATTCAGGACCCTTTTTCCCTTAGTGCTTGTAGACTTTTCTGCTTCACGTAGCTCTGAACATAAGGTAGCCGCATAACCTTTTTTTCACACAATACCATTTTAATCTAGGTATTCAAAGATTCCACGTAGTTACCTCGTAGTCCTTTGAAAAAGCGTCACTCCACCTCATTGTAGTTGACTGAGGTGTCAACCACGAATTCAGTCACAAATCCTCCTGTGATGCGATCAAGCCAATGATCGATAGCATGAGTGATCTTGTCCTCAAATGCTTCCAATTTATGTACAAGTTACGGGGTCCAAACAATAGGACCGTCAAGTTTCCACCTTCCTTGGCTATCTGCTAGTTTCGTGATCCACTCGTATAGCTCAACTGGAAAGGAGCAAAAAAATATTTCGTGGATCTCTGTATATAGGTATATGTGCAACCACTGTTCCTTTATCAGTCGCGGGTTTCTGTTCTCCTGCGTAGGGAATTTGTGGATCTTCCTATCCAACTAGTCTCTGATCTCCTTCTTAGTTGGATTCCAGTGATATGACATCACACATCTCTTATGCAGATTCTGGTCCCAGAAACGGAATCATTTCTTGTCTTGAGGGGGTCTGACCCAAGTTCAGCGTTAATTAGCCAAACAAATCCCTACACTACTAGCCCTTTCGGCATCATCCCGCGGAGCGTGGACCGTAGTCTCACCCAAAGTAGTATGGGGGGATGTTGGAACCAAGTTTCCACACCCTGAGATGGTTGTGATGTCGTTTAATTCCCTCTATCCCTACCTTTGCACAAGTCACTTTGCTCTAGGGCTTACAATACAAGCCCTCTATTCCATCCTTCAAGACCTTCACGAAAGGGTACGATTGACCTTCACACCACCCCAACCTGCTACGCAGGTACTTTCACACTGCTATGGCATCGTACCATGTAGATTCCCAAATTATTCCAAGTGTCTTACTTATCTTATTAGATAATTATATTTAACACCACGTAAATAGATATCCTTGATTGCATTCAGTTATCCAATGTAATTGCATTCATTCATGCATCATATAAGCATAATAAAGGCAATTCATACATAACATATCAATATGCATCAACAGAACAAAGACATAGAAATTGCAGAATATTTCTCTTTATTGATGTCTTCCAAGTGATTCAGAATCTATTCACCCTGCGCACACAGCTACAGGGGTCCGCACACTTAGCTGCGGACTTCTACCCTAGGCCTCTGTGCACTCAGCTACAAAGCTTCTACCTATGCTACAACCCAAGGATTAGACTTATTAATACAAAGCTATGACTTTTTTACATTCTATGTCTCTAAAACTACTTAGAGCTTAGCTCTTTTTATACAATCCCATGGTCCGCAGACCATGGGTAGATCTCTTATAGCTGAATTTACTTTACAAAACTAAGGGTGGACAACCCTTTATGACTTATGACACCTTCGTGCTCCGTGACCACAAAATGCAGAGACTTTACAATTTTATTACACAATTTGACTCAAACATGGGCTTTTAGCCACAAAACTATCCTTGGGGGATCCTGCTCCCAACAATGGCAGTCTCCTCATCTTAGTCCTATATGTAGATGATTTGATACTGACAGGGGATGACAAATTGATCCAGTCTTGCAAGGAGGACCCTGTAAGAGAGTTTGAGATGAAGGATATGGGTTCGATGCACTACTTCCTTGGCTTGGAGTTGTGGCAGGGAGATGGATAGATATTTGTTGGATAGGGGAAGTACACCTTTGAAATCCTTCATAGATTTCATATCCAGGATTGCAATCCCATGGACACTCCACTAGGTACTAACTAGAGGAAAGAGGATGCTTCTAAAGGGGAGGAAATAGATGGCACTATCTACATATAGTTGGTGGGGTCCTTCCTATACTTTGTGAACACAATATCCGATTTTTTTTTGCAGGTAATCAACTTAGTCAGTTTATGGTGGAGCCTTCCAAGCCTCACTAGAAAGCAACAAACCATGTTCTAGATACCTTAGAGGCACAACAAAATTTGGTTTATGTTACAAACAGACTGGTGGAGTGAAGATTCAAGGCTTCACAGATACAAATTTATTAGGGGGTCCCTTAGATAGGAAGAGCACATCAGGAGAAGTCTTCAGTGTTGGGTTAACAATAGTTTCTTGGTATAGCAAGGAACAAATATCTGTAGCACTCAACTCAGCAGAGGCCAAGTATATGGTTGTTAATCAAGAAACATTCAAGGCTATTTGGATGAGGAAGATCCTGGTTGGTCTCTTCAGTCATGGGATGGAGCCTACATTGATCCACTGTGACAATTAGAGTTGTATAAAACTCTTTGAAAATCCATTATTTCATGATAGGTCCAAGCATATATCCATTAGGTACCATCACCTGAGATATTGTGTTAAGAGGAAGATTGTCATGTTACAGTACATTCCTACATAGGAGTAGGATGCATACATTCTAACAAAGGCTTTGTCAAGAGGCAAGTTTGAGTTCCATAGGAGAAGGATTGGGGTTTTTCTGAACCCTTTTCTTGCTAGGAGGGAGAGTTAAATTGTAGCAATAAAAGGCTTCATTTGACTTGTGCCTTAGTCAAATGGAGAAATTTGAATTTCCACTTCAATGGGATGAGTTTTCAGGAAGTTAGCAGGAGTGACATGGCCAAGGCACTCATCTAAGTCAGTTAATTCAAGTTTGTGGGCGATAAGTAGAGTTGTGCATGAATTGATTGCTAAGAACTAGCAATATAGTGGAGTAATATTTAGTGAAACTCAATTATCTAAGCTCTAGTCTAGAATAGAGTCAATATGAGTTCAATTGAGTAATTGTAACTGTTGTTAACTCACTAATCTCTCAGTTAACTAGTCAATTGACTAAAAATAGCCCTAGTCATGCATGCAATGAATTTCCTAGTGAAGTGGAGGAAAGTGGCATAATTGTAATAATTAGTGTATACTAGTGGGTGTACAATGTTTGCATGTAGCAGGTGAGCCATTTTCCTCAGGAATTGTGCAAGGAAATAGGAGCTACCTATTATTTAGAGTAGGAATTACGTAAGGAAATAGGAGGAAGTAGGAGGCTTATTTTTGGCTATGTGTTTGCCAGAGCAGACTCAGGAGAAGGAGATAACTATTATAGTGTAAGTTAAGCTTCAAGAATTGAAGTTCTCATTGTAATATATCATTTTTTCCATATGATATAACACAAATAGAGGAGGGGATTTTCCCAGTTGGGTGCCCCAATCAAAATTGTGTTCATTTTGATTGAATGATTGCATCTGTTTCTATTGTCAGTTTTCCTTCCGTAGAATTTAATAGAAGAAATTTGTGTCTATTGATTTTAGTGAGATTTCTTTAGTAGTTGCAAATTTTGAGTTATTTCTACAAGCCTGAGACCTCCACCCATTAACCATTGAGGGAATCCAAAGATAAATACCTCCACCCTCAATCAATCTAAGGACCCAGAGATCTGAGTAGTGGCTTTAGTTAATGAAAACAAGGGATCCAAATTTATTGTACAATGGTATGAAGCCAGTTGTTCCTGCATTCAATCCGCTGGGAAGTAACTAAGCCAATAGACATTGTTGCAAGGTATTTCCCTTTGAGAAGTAAAGCCATGTTGAAATAGATATAACCATTATGTGTACAGAAAGGTCATGGTTACAAGGTTCTTACTCGTTTAAGGGTAGGGGCAATCATGTCAATAATATTTATAAAACGTCACTCTGCGTACTAAGGGTATGAATGCCCATAACCCATTTAAAATAGACATATGCAATATAGAGAAGGTATTGATAAGAAAGAATCATAGTCATGCCTTAAAATGTATTCTTCACGAGCATGTGTGTTAGTTAATTGTGATTCTAGAAACACGTTATCACTATTGGACTACGCCCTGGAATGCAGACTCTAATTGGATGCAGAAACAAGGAGAGTCTAATGCGATAAACATTAACGGTAAGGTTCTCGGTAGGGTCACAATGACTCACCTTTGATGTTTCAACCTTTGATAGAACGTTGGTTTACCCTACAATCCTCGTGGTGTAGATCCCACAATTTGTGTGTATACTTCCTTACAATAAATGCCCTTGAAGTTGTTCTTTGAATGCCTCACTTGTCGTTGATTTTATTTTCTTCTTCCTTTCTCCCTTTATCTTTCTTTCTCCATTGTTCTCTTCCTTCCTCCTTCATTCTACTTCCACTTTTCATGTGTTCTTGTTCTTCATTCCCTCCTAGATTGACTTCCTCTCTTTTTTCTACTGCCCGAATGTTGACTTTGGTTAGTTAGAGTTTAGCCTCTCTAGACTAACAAAGATGTGCACCTATCCTTCCTAGCCTAGTCATTGTTCATCAAACTTGTAGAAAAATCAGTGGTTCGCCATTTGGTGTCCTTTATCCTTCAATACTCACTATTTGTCTTCTTCCCAAGACTAGTTCTAGAACCAACAAAGTGTGGGAAAAAAATATTCTTAGCCATGTGCTAATACTCCTATAGGTATATGTATGTGTTCTAAATTTAATAGCTATACAACTAATCTAGAGAAAGGAAAGGAACACACCCTTACTTTATATACTTTAACCTTTTATACTTTACCCAACCTGTATTTAGTAGTTATACCCTTCTATTTAAGCTAATTTAAGGACATTCATCTCGACAGGTAAGTGGACTATTTTAAGGTAAGGAAATTCAACCTTAGCTAAAGACCTTCCTTTTCAAGCAACCTAGGGCTATATTAATAGGTATACATTAATTAGTATTTATAAATATAAATATATGTCACGGTAGCCAAATAAGTTCATTAATAGCCAAATGCGTACATATTATTGAAATTTACAATTGTTGCGCACACACACATATATATACTCACAATAGCCATATAAAGTCTAAAATAACGAAATGCGGAAATTTACAATAGTCATATAGGGTGCACAAAAGCAATATAATATCTTTTTACATTATTTCCATATAACAATTACACATTTAAATCATGTTTGCATACATGTATATGCATATGTATGCTTATTATCTTCAACATGTATACACAGGTAACCAAGAAAGTACTTACAATGACCCTATAAATGCAAGATGGCCAGGATAATATTTACATTATATACATGAATGTATTATGATTAGGGCCATTAACACAATATTTACGTACTTTGAAAGATGACCAGGGTTGTAACAACCCCCAATTTAAATATACAACTAATTAGATCAATTATGCGATTTATAATCAATACACAATTATTCAACTAATTAACATAGAATTTCGAAAAACATGAGTAGAGACCACTTACCTGTAGTGATGATATTCCTTACTTATGATTTCGAAGTTGAACGTTATTTGAATCTCGCTAACCGCAACAAAGTTTTGGGGACAACTCTCCACCCAACCGTAGGCTCAATTGCACATAATCTTTCTACAATTGACTACCCCTGAGCCCTCAATCAATGTACTACTATCGGGGAATCCTTTGTCTCACAACACTTTTCTCCCAAGAGAATGGATGAATCTCATCCTCCTCATCGTCCATTAAAGAGACCAAAAAATGGAAAGGGGTCTGAATGCATACATTCCATATGTCAACATTCAACTTTTATTTCTTTATTTTAAGCATTACTTAATTTAATATTTCTCTTAGTTTAACTCTTTCTTATTTTATTTTATTTTACTTTTTATTAAGTTTACTTATTCTTTACTATTTTTATAGTTTACTCGGTTTATTATTTTATTTTTATTTATTATTATAATATTCTCTAATTATTTATTTTTCTTTCTATTATATTTTTTTTCTTTTTTATTTACTATTGTTTCTTCTTTTTATTGTTTAATTATTTAATTTACTTATTTTTATTATTATATTTTTTATGTTTATTATTTTTAATTTTATTATTATTAGGGGTATTACATAGTCTCCCTCTCTTTAAGGAACTTTTTCTAGAAGTTAAGTTGAATCATTTAACATTTTATTTTATTTAGTTATTTATTACTTTACATTTGGCCCACACTCTCTATTGAACTAGTATAACCAACGGGCATCAAAAGTTTCCAGAACACCCGGGAAATCCCAAGGAAACTGTCCTTTTTCCCACTTTCGGAACCAGACATAAGCCTCAACAGTCTATACCATAGCCTATGGCTACTCGCGCCAAGGATTATGCCTCATGTGCCCCACGACATGCATCCGGTCCCATTACTCAATGACTCCGGGTATCTCGCAAGGCTGGCCCACTCCCTCCACACTCACTAAGGTGCACAATCCCAAGCATCGAATTCCTTACACCCCCACCAAAATTTGACATCCCAATCCAATATCAAGCACTTAGCCTACAATATCAGGCACTCAGCCTCGTCAAGAAGGTCACATAGCCCCTCAAGAGTTATCCATCAAGAGTTGTACAAGACAAAGGAAGAATTGGCATATGTAGTGTTGATTGAGTATGTCCCCACCCCATATGATGTTACATATTGTCCCTCATAGGTATGGGCTCCCACGAGATGATCAAAGAAACTGACCCTCTCGGCCCATTTGTGGATTTCCCATTAGTCACCACATCTCAACATGCAACCAATGCATTAGTTATAATCATAGTAGCATAGAAAATAATCCACATGCCAACTCTTGGATGTCGTCATGATAACATAACATCATTGTTAATCACCACATTATGAATAGTAAAGAACTGCATGTTCATGCATGTCATAAAATTTACGTGCAATTACCACGTTCTTCACATCATAATATTGTTGAAAATAACAACAAGAAATGCTAAAAATATAAATTCTATAAATAACATTGCTATAAATAGCATCTTAGTTACCAGTGTTGGAAATAGCAACAAGGAACGATAAAATAGAAATGCTAAAAATAGAATTTCTATAAATAGCATTTCGGGATAGATTCCAATTTTAGTTAGTCCCTGAGCTAAAATTGAGAAGTAAAATTCGAATTTGATCTTAGCAGCTGTTTGTAAAATAATTAATTAATTCGTCTTGAGTTAATTAGTTGAAGAAAATTAAACATGAAGTCTATGTGAAGACATGCAACAATTTTCTCTTTGATTGAGGAAGTTATCCCTTAATTAAAGTGATCAGGATGAGTTGTAGTTTGAGTTGTAATTAGTTAGCTCAGTTAACTGAGTTGAGTCCAGTTAGATTAGTTCCAACAATTTGTGGAACTGATTGTGAGTTCAGTTAGTTAATGCATGCATGCATGTAACTACTGCACTTCAGATAACTGAATATTCTCTCATAAATAACTCATGCATGTCAGTTCAATCAAAGACCTAGTTGAGATTAAAGGAAGGGATAGTGTACCATAAGTTGGAGGACTTTTCCTATAAAGGAAACTCATCCATGCATAAGGAATTATCTCCTTTGGGATTGCGCAGTTATTTCAGAGTTTGGTGAGTTGTGCGAGAGGTGAATTCACACAGGTGGTAGCATTAGGCCCCAAGAGAAATTGTGCAAGGAAATAGGAGGCTTGGAAGGCTGAGGGAAGGCATATGTTGTGTCTATTCAGTCTATGAGAAACATTGTAGGATTGTACTAAGAGCTGGATAGCTTGTGAGCTAAAGATTTGTGTAATCCAGAAATATTTCCAGTTGTATGATGTTACAGAGATCGGGGATTTTAGCTAGGCTTTCCCTAGAGTATTCTTCTATTTTCATGTGTGATTGCTTTCTCATTCTTAGTTATATGTGTTCTTATTGATCTTGCTCAAATTGAATAAGCTTCCGCAAGTTTGTTGTAGAAGTAGATCTTGTATTTTGCTTTAGTATATTGCATAATCTGTTGATCTACAGTGGAAAATTCTACAAATATTGATCCGAATTGGATCCTCAAACACTCTTATAGTTTCCTAAACTCTATAAAACTCATACCAAAGTTTCAAAGTGCTATGAATGTCGAGCTTATCAGAAATAACCTCTAAACAATGGCAATTTGTGGTTAGCATGGAGCAACGAGGACACTCAGTCAAAGCGCGCAGACTGTTAGCCCATGGTAACCGTGTGCTGGCACAAACTAGCAAAACGGGAAGTCAGATCCAAAAACGGAGGTAGTTTCTAATATGCGATTACCATGGTAATCGCGTATTGCAGGGCGTCCCCCTCAGCGAAGGAAAGCCCCGAGCGCTTGTTCAAGGGGAAAATCATAGAACCATACGGAAATCGCTGATTCTGTTAGAAGGCGGGTCTTGCGCCAAAAACGGTAGCATATCGGGAGGACCTCAGGTGATAAGCGGGTTCGGCCGAGTCCTGTGCGATGACATACACTGGGTGACGCGTGTTCGGCGGATGAGAGAGAAAATCACTCTCATCGCACAAGTAAAGGGCATGCTACTTATCCGAGCGATATGGATAGAGACCGTAGGATCTGAAGGCTCCAGATCAACGATAGAGAAACGATCCGATGGATGACTGGATTCGATGGGGAAATAGGCTGAGTTATATGAGATTTGAGGTCCTAAATGATCACCGAGCTGGAAGAGGAATCAATTTCACGGGCAATCTTGGAGCAACAGAAATAATGACCGTTATTTATCCATCGTCGGTTAACTATCCTTGTTCATCCTCAAAATATTTCCTTATCTCATCCAATTCCCATATCAATATCACTTAATATCATTACTTCACATGGTTTATTTCTTTATTATTACCTTGATAACATAACCTGTAAACAATTTCCCTTCTCTTTCCTTAGCTAGTTGTGAGTGTTTTTAGTTCACCATTCCTTATCTTGAACCTTAAAATTAAAGGGAACATTCATATGAAATTCACTATTCATTCTTAGTCAGCACTCATGCTATCTAATCCATTCATCAATATCACCAAAGAAGCTTGTCACCCCCTCACTTCCTCATACTAGAGAATAACAATTTCTTTCTATAGTAGTTTCAAATTCTTAAAATTCCATATCTACTAACTTCATAGTTTGAACTTCCTCACCTTTTTATTTTAGTGTATTTATTATCATATTAGCTGTGAATTCTTACCACCAATGAACATGGTTTCTTGCTCTTCTCTTTTATTTGTACAAAGTTGTTGAAAATTGGGAATGTTGTTACTAATTCCTAGCTAAGCATGTTGTTTCTATTCATCCCCATACTATATGAACTCGTGGTTTAATTACCTTTTAATCCAACATCACCATACTTTTTCACAGTTCCTTGAAATGACTTTTATCAATGTCATGATCAATTAACTTCAACCATTGATTGGAAACATTTTCTTCTTAGTAGGCATCATTCTCATTTAGACTTCATAATGATCCTTATCATGCTCTTAAATGAAATACTTATGTAACTCCATGACCATTTTCCACCAAGGTGACACCTCATGATTATTCGCTTCCATTCTACTATAGGATATGCTAGTGCCTCTTGTTGATTATTCACAATTGTGAAACTTCACCCACTCATTTTTAAGTGTTTCTCCATTACTCATTTCTATTCATCTCCTCAGTCTACGTTAATCATAATTTTGAGGTCAAATTTTGTTATCTTAATTATAAGTTTGTAAATTCCTTCT
Source organism: Pinus taeda (assembly GCA_000404065.3). Lineage (NCBI taxonomy): Eukaryota > Viridiplantae > Streptophyta > Pinopsida > Pinales > Pinaceae > Pinus > Pinus taeda. Next base: position 291,224 of record APFE030588475.1, read on the forward strand.
TTTCCCTTCCTCCCTAGACAACTTTATCCAATTATCACTGCTAACATTCTCGTAATTGAGTAAAAATGGAAAATTACAAATAAGTTGAATTCTCCAATGTCATTAGCTTGGTTATGTTGTTCTTCCAAGATTTTTAGACCACTCTCCCTTATAAAAAAATACAATCACATTTATGATTATCCTCAAACCCTTAATTAGATATGTTGATAATAGTTGTCAACTACTATTATAATTATAAATATTAGTATTTCCTAAGTTTTTGCAATAATTTACAACCCTATTTCCCCTCCGTTCTTCTCACACCTTAGTAGTATAACATATCACACTATCTTCTTACTTGATTATGAACACTAACATGCTATGAAAAGCATATCAAAGGATGCCACCACTTTAATTAAACTAATTATCTTTAAAAACACAGCTTATTCACACTCCATTTGACATAATATTAGGGCATATTACTTACACTAGTTAAGTACAAATGAAAGAAAAATGATATTGTTGGTTTTAAGTTATTGTATTACTACACTTCCTTCCCCTCTAAAGAGGATACATCATTGAAACAAGTTCAACTAGATAGTTTTAATATACCTATTCTCATCCAAATCCTATTGTTCTCATCTTATATAATTTGTTGAATTTGTAGCACAAAATGAGGATTGATACAAATTTATCTGTTTTTTCACTTCTTAAAATGCATCATCATAAATAATAATAATAATTTGTTAACCATTTCAACTCGTAATCAATTGAAAATCTTTTATTACACAATGTCAAGATTAATTTGAATCACAAAATATTAACTTGATTGATATCAATTACCTCTAATAACATCAAATAAAACAACTAACTCTAAATTTAAAATTTTCTTTTTCTAAAATACACTTTATTTAAAACTATATTGTATGCTATATTCTTTCCCTTTTTAAAATATCTTATTTTAATAAATAAAATAATAATTTAAACTTATAAATTAAAATCCAAGTTAGAATTCAACATTGGTTAATTATTCCAAATTGATAATAAATGAAATATTAAAAATAATTAAAAATCAACCTAACCTATATATACATATATAATAATTCATTGGTATCTCACTTTGAATATTTTATCACTAAATTTGCATGAGATTCTCAAAAGCCACAAAGTATCTAGCTAATGTCTAAATATCATATAAGTTGGTGACATGCATATATATTAACACTTTCCAAATATAGCACGTGGAACAAACATTTATATCCTTGTATAATAAAACAATTCCAAAATATGCGAAACTTGTCTTTTAATATTTGATATACTAAAGTGTTATTACATAAGTCTATGGCAAGCATCTTATAACCACATCTCAAGTGTTTAAATGATTTTTTAAACAGTTTACTGTATTACAAAACGCGAAACACAAAAATCAACAAAGAGAATATTATTGAACATATAAAACTTTGTTTCTTAACAAAACCATGCGACAATGGTGTTCAATGCAAGGACTTCTTTGAGTCACTGAATTAGGCCCAACAATTGATCATAAATATCAAAATTGCCTATGATTCCCAAACATGTATGTTCACATCAAAATCTTTGAAATGATCAACAAAAGATCTTTCCAAGAAGCATGCGACACACGACTATGATAATTTATTTTAGGTCTGTTTTGTATTACTCTCAATTCATTAAGTTATTCTTACCATGTAAATTCTCTCTTATTTCAAATTTATATTCCATAGCATGCTTTCTCTTTATTTTGCATAGTGACAGAAAAGGCATATCTTGAACCAACTTGTATTGGTAATTGAGAGAGACTCTCTCTACAGGTTCTGAGGCCCATAGACAATCAAGAATGCTCACATCTTAAATCCAATAGAAGAGAACATAACATAATATTTTTATATGTATGACCTTCAAATGCCCAATAGGATCTAAAAGATACAACAGAAAATTATAATAAAAATTGCAAAAACAAAATCTACAACTTAGTTGTTTTTGTTTTTTTTACCTCAAGGTTTTCTCTATCTATCCTACCTATAGTGTCAATATTCATGTTTTAAAGTTTCAAAACATATGAAAACTTCCAACTGGTTTATGGCTACCTATGCAAGTTTTACAGGGTATGCAAACTATTCAAATCTAGGCTAAACTAGGCATGCTAAACAAACAAGGGAAATGTGGCTTCGAGGAAAACAACACTAATAGTAGACGGAAAAAATATGAAGAGCTTTCAACGGCTTTTGCATCTGCAGCTTCTTCAATGAAACCTTTAATTAATACATGCTATTTTTTTAAAGCAAGAAAAGTCTAAACAAGAGCTTATCGATGGAATCTTTCGAGTTGAAGGTCCTAGTTGATAGTTAGCTGTTGATAGTTAGCTCTAGTTATTTTGATCTTTGAAATATTTTGGTTTCAAATATAACTTTTAGTTATCAATAACTAGCTTTCAATTTGAAATACGTTTAGTTATCAATAACTGGTTTTCAGTTTAAAATATGAATTTTAGTTATCAATAATTAGTTTTCAATTTGAAATACATTTAGTTATCAATAACTAGTTTTCAGTTTAAAATATAACTTTTAGTTATCAATAACTAGTTTTCAATTTGAAGTATAACTATTTTTAGTTATTTTTAAAATAACTTTTTACATCACAAGTAAATCACAAAGTTTATAATAACAATTATATATTCTTGTTTCACATATAACTTTTAGTTATCAATAACTAGTTTTCTGTTTAAAATATAACTTTTAGTTATCAATAACTTGTTTTCAATTTGAAATATAACTATTTTTAGTTATTTTTAAATAAACTTTTTACGTCCCAAGTAAATCACAAAGTTTATAATAACAATTATATAAACAGTTAACTTAAAACAATTTTTAATTTTAAATAATAAAAATTTAAATAAATTTTAGTTCAAAAGACAAGTATTCATTTTATATTTATATGCAAAATTAGAATTAGATTAATAACTTGCATTTATATTATAATGTGCTTCATTTATCTTTTTTTAAATAAAATGAATTATGCCCACGGGGTCTTGGATAGACGGTGATCGAGTGCCCTGTTAAGAGACTCCTTGATGTTAAGTCACCGGTTCAATTCCCCACTGCGATCAGGGCGATATATTGGACATGATGAACATGTAGTCCTACCAAGCTTACAAATATATATAATATTGTATTTAGAATATTCATGCTACTATATTAGAGAGTATGTATATACGTCCAAAGATTATTTCAAAAAAAAAGATATTTGTTTTCATAAAAGCAATGATATTTATTTAATAATTTATATGATTATTATTATAGAAACAGATAAAAATTGTATTTATTTCTCAAATCTATTTTCAATAAAAATCTCTTTTTCATCGCAAGCAAAATTAGTGATGAATTTAATTAAATATTTTTCTCAAGCTTTTACCTAGAGGTCACATAGAGTTGAACCCGCTCTGATACCATATATAACAACCCACAATATAAATATACAACTAATTAGATCAATTATGCGATTTATAATCAACACAAAACTATTCAACTAATTAACATATAATTTCAGAATATATGAGCAGAGACCACTTACCTGTAGCGATGATATTCCTTACATTTGATTTCAGAGTCGAACGTTATTTGAATCTTGCTAACCACAACAAAGTTTTGGGGACAACTCTCTGCCTAACCGTAGGCTCAGTTACACATAATATTTCTACAACTGGCCACCCTGAGCCCTCAATCAATGTACTACGGTTAGGGAATCATTTGTCTTACAACACTTTTCCCCCAAGAGAATGGATCAAGGAATATATGAATCTCATCCTCCTCATCGTCTATTAAATAGACCAAAAAATGGAAAGGGGTATGCATACACACATTTCATGTGTCAACATGCAACTTTTGTTTCTTTATTTTAAGCTTTACTTAATTTAATATTTATCTTAATTTAAATCTTTCTTATTTTATTCATTTTTACTTTTTGTTAACTTTACTTATTCTTACTATTTTTATAGTTTACTTTTATGTATATTTATTTACAACTTCAGTATATTATTTTATTTTATTTATTTTTATTATTTATTTCTATTATTATTTTCTTTATTATTTACTATTTATTTTTTATCTTTCTTTTTGTTTATATTGATTACTTACATTTTAAATATTATATTATTTTATTTATTTATTTCCATTATTTTTATTATTATTAGGGGGTATTTCAAGGGTCATTACAACCACTCCCCCTTAAGGGGAACACCATCCTCAATGTTCTATGACCATATACAATAAAACAAAATAACTAATGCATTTGGCATATTGTTTATGGGGATTACAACTTTATATAATATTTACAATGTTTTTCATATTTTCTTTATCTAACAAACCAAGATGGATAAGATGCCTACATTTGATCAACAATTTCCCATGTGGCTTCCTTGGGTCCAAAGTGTTTCCACTGTACTTTAACCTACTCTATTGCTTGGTTCCAGAGTGTGAGTTTCCTCTGCTCTAGGATGCATAATGGCTATGGCTGGAATTCTCCCTTCTGTCCCACCTATAAAATAGACCAATCAATGACATGATTAGGATCTCACAAATACCTTTTAAGCAAGGACACATGGAAAACATCATGATTTTTTACCGAAAGAAGTCCAATCTATAATCGATTAGTGTAATACTTCAAAAGGTCCAAGAAATCATGAAGCCAACTTGGCACATGACCCAATCTTTAGGGAGTTTTTCTTGGCTCTAATGCGCATATATACATGTTCGCCAACTTGGAACTCTGTATGCACTCTATGTTGATCCATGTAACTCTTTTACTAGTTCTATGCCACTTTCAAAATTTTCTCAATGGCCTACATTTCTTGTTCCATCTCCCTCAACATTTTAGGTTTAGTTAAGACCTTGTTTATTGGACCGCTCCAACTAATAGGAGTGTTGTAACACCTCTCATACAATTCCTTAAAAAGGCTCATCTTCAGAGATTCCTGGTGCCCATTGTTATATGTGAACTCTACTAGTGGGAGGTACTCTTCCCATTTCTTTGGTTGATGCATCACACATATCCTCACCATATCCTTGAGGATTTTGTTTATACTCTCGGTTTGTCCATACATTTGTGGATGATAAGTTGTGTTGAAGACCAATTATGTCCCTAGGCATGCAAATAGTTCCTTCCAAAACCTTGAGGTGAACTTAGCGTCTCTATCGGAGATGATTTTCTTGGGAACCCCATGCAATCTCACAATTTCCCAGATGAAGATTTGGGTTATTTTGTTGGTGGAATTGGTGGATTTGACTGCTACAAAGTGTTTCACCTTTCTCAATTTTTCAATTACCACCATTGTTATGTCGTGTTGCTTGGATGTTCTTAGCAATCCTGTAACAAAATCCATAAATATCACTTCCCGTTTCTATTATGGATTGGGAATACGTTGTAATAATCTTGTTGAGTGTTTGCATTCAACCTTTACTTGTTGGCATTCCATACATTTCACAACAAATTTTGCTACCTCTTTCTTTAGATTATGCTAGTAGTAAAAAGAAATTATGGTTATGAGGACCTTTTGATATCCTGGATTGTCAGAATATGGTTTGGCATGGAACTCCTTGAGTACGAGATTCTTCAATTCACTATTGTTTGGCACATAGATCTTATTTTTGAATGTGACCAATCCCTCTTTTGCGATGTGATATTCCCGACTCTTCTCTCTCTTTTCCACGTGTTGTAACTCTTCCTTTATTTGTTGATATTGCTCGTCATATTTCCCTGCATATATGGTTCATTCTCCAAGACTAGTTCCATAATAACTAATGGTTGTTAGGTTATTTATTTGCAATTTTTTTATTTTTTATTTTTAACATAGTTGGTTGCTATTTATATTCCAAAAAAGATTAGGAGACTAAGCTCCTGAGATACAAGATTTTAAGGGCCATAAGCAAAGCTAGGAGATGGTTTGGAAGACAAAATTCTCGTAAGCTTTTGTCATTTCTAACTTGTGAAAAACAAGAGCAAGTAAAAATTCTAACAAACTGAGACAATAGTAAGCAGAATCTGCAATACATCTTAATCTATGTTGATATGGCTGATCTGGCTGATCTGGCGAGCTGTTGATTCATCTGGCTTGCTGTTGACTTCAGCATTCTTAAAGATTGAAGAACTAGTGCTGGGCACATTATGTTTCTCCAGCATGTATTTAAGGATGTCAACTGATTCTTGAGCGTGGCTACATCTATTGGCTAGTTCGTTGAACTGTTCCTAGAGCGAGGAGACCCTGTGGAGGAAGAGGTTGAGGTCTGCTTCATATTTCTTGCTCGTCATTCTAGCATGTGAGTCAATTTTAGAGTCCAGGATTTTTTGATGCGCTTGTATTTGCTCCAGCTCTTCCTGAAGGTTTGCGCAATGCAAATAGTCTTCGCTCTGTGTCATTCCTTGTATCCGGAGCATTGTCTTACTGTTCTGAATGAAGTGATAGAGCTTGCTGAAGGAGAGATAGTCTGACTCGTTGCTTGAAATAGAAATGAAAGCAGGACTAAGAGTGCTCTGAGGTTCTGAATAGGAAAGGTAATAGTCTTTCGGGGAAAATGAAGGGAGGAGAGAAGGTCTTGTGCTACAGAGGAGAGGGAAAGGAGCAAAGGAGCGACGGGAAAAGGAAGTAAGGCTGGAAGCGATGGAGAGCTGGGAAACTCTGCCAAACAGGGGACTGAGAATAAGCACAAGGGAACAAGTCCAAAGATTCTGAGCGTTGGATTGAGGGAGGGAGGAAAGATTTAAAGAGAGAGGACCAAAGGGGAGGCGAGACGGAATCACGAGAGAGAGAAGGGAAAATTCATGGGAGACACAAGAGAAAGATCAGCCCAATATCAAGAGGGTGGTATTGGCGACGAGATATAAGGGAAGAGATAAAATCACTGACAGAGATTTGGCAGAGATGGAATGGTGCTGGATCCTGTCAGGATATTTCTTGAATTTGCTGCAAATATTGGATTCAAATATGCTGCCATAGGTCATGAGGAAAAATAGTCAAGGGAGATGATGTTGGGATTCTAAATTGTTGCAAAGAAGATTGCCTTTGGATCTGCTGCATGCTCTGCTGGCACATCTGTCAGCTTCTTTGTTGAAGGCACAAAGTGTTAGGATATTCCAACACATAGGAAATAGTTAAGTTCAACTTGGTCTAGTATAGAGTTAGGTATAGAGTTAGTTAAAGTGTGTTTCTTTACCGTTGTACATTTTGTAACTTACAATCCGACGGTCACGATATGTAGTGATCCGACGGTTCATTCTCTCCTCGGTATTACCGACACTTGATCCGTGGCTTGACACCCGATTGGTCCATGAATTCTATTTAAAGCGCATGGAGGGTCAATTGTAGGTTAACCGTGCATGAGAGAAGCTTATGTAAATTTTCATTCTTTTATTAATAAATTGCCTGTAGTAGCCACGTTGGCGCAGGCCGTGTACTGTTTCCCTCTCTGAGGGTTTTAACCACGTCAAAATACTGGTGTATGATCTGTGATCTGTTTGTGAGCAGTGTCCTTTTGGTGTTCTGTCTGAGGAACTTACCCTATAAATTCCTACATGGTATCAGAGCTATTTGAGGGCCGCGTCCGTTGGTGATCCAAATCTGAAGCCGGTAGAACTGCATGCGGCTGCCGTTTCCTAGATCTACTATTTCTGACTGCTTTCGGGCCGAGAGGACTGCTCTATTGTGTTCGGAGCATCTGTTCCAGTGAGGAACCCCTTTCGTTTCACGCGAAAAGGTTTCCGGTAGCCCTATCTGCGTCATTTTTAAGATCTGGAGGTATACAGTGTTTATCTGCAGTTTACTGTTATTTTTCTCTCTGGTTATTTCGGTTTCTGTTTATTTAGCTTTTTTTATTACCGGATCTATACCTTTCATTTCTACGTATGCTCTTTGCCCTG
>APFE030588478.1:1937-17126 GCA_000404065.3 Pinus taeda
ATAATAGACGACTATCATTATGGTTCCACTCTTATTGTCTTTTGTAATGATGATGAGTTATATCCTTTCTGACTGATATATAGTTGCATCTATTGGATTTTATGCTTGTGTTTGTGTCTTTCTTTGCATGTGCAGGTGTCCATTCATGGGGATTGTGGGGATCGTGACCAGCTGGGGCAAAGGAACGGGAGCGTCAACTCTTATACAAGTACTAGCGTTGGAATCCAGGTAGGCCCTCATCATTGGTCTTTGATTTTCAATTAGGAACTTGCGTGATAGCATTGTTTGATTGTTGCTAGACCCGATCTGGGCTAGTAGGGATCACCTCTGTCTGTAGAGGGGATTTACCTCCACAACAGTGAATTTCTTTGTTGAATTCCCATCAGAAATATACATATCACCAGATCTATAGCTAATGAAAGCATCAACTGTGGCTAGCCAAGGTCTTCCTAATATGAGTGGATGTCCTCCTAGATTGTTCTTGCAGGTTAAGATCATAAAATCAATAGGATATTCCCAAGAATCTAAGGATACTGAAATATCTTCTAACACTCCATCTGGTTTGATTACAGATCTGTCTGCTAATTGCAGTATTGTAGGTGTGTAAAGAAGATTAGGAAGCTTGAACTATTCCATGCTTTGTTTGCTCATGATGTTTATCGCTGCCCCTAAATCAATCAATGTATTTGGAATTTCAACTCCATTTATATGTGTTTTCACAATTGGACTTCTTGAATCTACATATTTTTGTATGGCAATTTTTCCCATCATTATATCTGCTATTTTTCCTACCAGGTGAATTCTTTTTGTTTTCTTCCTAGTAACTTTATGCCCAACTCCTTTATTATTTTAGCTCGGATTGAAATCTCCTTAATGGCTTGTAACAAAGGGATTTTGATAGAGAAATTTTTTAATTCATCTAGAAAATCATAATTAGGCAACATGATATGCTTTTCTACTCCTCTATCAACTTGTAATCTTTCAGGAAAAGGAGGTGCAGAAGTAGATATTGTCTGCTCAATGATAGGAGTTGAGTTCACTGGTTATTTTTGTTTTTATTTTTAGTATTTTGGTTTTAGAGAGATGTTCCCTCAAAAATATTATTGGGCTATTGGGAATCTTCCTCAAAATTGTCTTATTCTTGAATAACTACAGAAGGCCTTTCCTTTTCTAATATCCTACCATATCTTAGTTGAACATCATTGAGATCTAGAGGAGTGACCATATAAGTTGGAAATCGTTGTCCTTCCACCATGTAAGTATTAAGAGGATTTTGATTGTTAGGGTTTGGTAATGGTTGGGTAGGTAGCTTATTTGGTCTCTGTTGAAATGACAGTAAGAATTGAGGATTTTGGTTTTGTTGTGGAAATAGAAATGAAAGTTGAGGGTTCTAATTTTGAAGTTGTGGCTGCTGATTTTGTTGTGGAATGTGTGGGGGAGGATAATTCTGATATGATGGAGGATATTGATAATATTGAGAAAATCTCCCATAAGGATTTTGTACTCCTTGAGCCCAACGTTGAGATTGAGATTGAGGTTGAGGCCAAGGTTGCTACCGAGAATTCCAATTTGGTGGGGGCTGAAGATACATTTGATTGTTAAATCCCTGATTTTGTGGCCCCTGCCAAGGTTTTCTAGAGACAAAGCAAACAGGTTTTGCTGAATTTGGAACTGTTTCTTCTTGAAAAACAACCTTAAGACCTGGAATCGAAGGACAACCCTTGGTCTCATGATTTTTTGAGCAAACCATACAAGTATCTATAATTTTTGCATCCAAAGGGAATTCTCTTAGAGCATGTTTTTTTTTTTTTTTTTTTTTTTTTTTTTTTTTTTTTTTTTTTTTTTTTTCTATTTTGGACATAAAATAGCTAAAGAATTAGCCTTAGTTTTCTACTTTCTTTGCAACTTAAGGGTCTCTATTTTCTCACTAAGACTCCCTATAATATTTGTTTTGAACTCATCAAGCATATTACCAATTTCTGCCCTACTCACTGATCCAGTTGTAGATTTATTTACTCTAATAAGAGAAGGATCTCTTGGACCTTTCCCAGTTTTGGATTTCCCTCTTGAGAGATGAACACATAATTCTCCTATGTCATTTAATGGGAGTTGAGAGATATCTCCCTTCCACATCATGTTAAGTATATCTATCCACTCATCTCTAATGGATTTTAATAAAGAGCTTTTAAGGTATCTTCACCTAAATTGCCCATCTTTGCTCTTTTCAAATTATAGTTGAATCTCTCAATCAAATCCTCTAAATTTTCATCCTCTCTTTGCATCATTGAACACTTCATCTTTGTGATTAGTAGGCATGCAACAATCCAAATACCTATCCAAACACACTATTTTCATGTCATTCCATGTTCTAATGGAATGAGTGACTAACCCCATGAACCACTTCAAAGCAACTCCTTTCAGTGTTGAAGGGAACAAATTAAGTTTTTGAGAGTCTTCTAGATAATCATAGGTTCTTCACAAGACTTCAAACTCAAATAAAAATGTTTTAGTATCCTCACTTTTTAACCCATGGAAATTTGGGAAGACAGAAGGTGAGATATTTTTCATTGTGGCATTTGTTTCTTCATCCACTATAGGGAATCCAAAAGAATTATATATTTCCCTATTTCCTTTGCCTCCTCCATTATTTCCTACGAATCCTCCATTATTTCCTCTACCTCTTCCTGTACCCCCTCCTCCAAATAGTGTGAATTCTCCATCCTCTCCTTCTTTTGCCATTATAGTTTCTTCAGAGTCGGTATAAGGTTCAACCTGCAAGGTTACTTTCTCTTCCTCTAGTTCTTATATTAATGGGATATGGGAGAGAGGTTCTACTTCTTCTTCCTCACCAGGTATTCCTAATTCTTCAACTAAAATGTGTTCCCTTGTGGTGGTGAAAAATGCTACTCCTGTTGTTGGAGACCCAAGATTTTTCTCCTCTAGGACTGCCTTGGTAGATGAAGTAGGAGATTCTTTTGATTGGATTTCTGACCTTGGAATTTTAGGAGTTTTATGGATGGGAGTATGAGATTGAGATGGAGGTGTATCTCTTATTGTTCTTGGTGGAGTAGGTGGTGTTGTAGGAATTGAACTCTTGCCTCTAGCTATAAAATTAACTGAAGTATTTCTAGTTACTTTAACCTTGAATTTTGAAATATAACCTCCTTGAGATGGAATTCAAGCAACTTCTGTACTTCATGATCTAGAAAAAATTAAATAAAAACATGTAGAAGGTAATTGATTTGTTTCAACCCTTATGTAAAGTGAATGTTTAACCATTTAGTTTGGGATGGATATCAGCTTGAAATGGTGACCAAAAACATTCATTAATACAATGCATTAACAACCTGAACTAAGAAATGAATAACAAAAATAGTGAGTAAACTAATCAACAATGCATCCTCATTACTTTCAATCTTACTCTGTTTAGAAACAAAGTTGTTTCCTTTATGAAATGGATTGGAGAAACAAGACTGCACAATTGAATTCTAACATTATGCTACTGATTAAAACTACAAGAAATCAACCTAAGTTACAAACACTGCTAAAAGCAAATGATGAAATTAAAACTGAATAGAAAGAAGAAAACAAATGAAAAGAAAACCTCCTTCAGCACAGGGGCCCTCTGCAACTGTCTAGGTTGATCTACTAACTTAATTCAAAATGCTCGTTCAAATGATCATTAGTCAAAACACAACTTTGTATTATAAAACATGAACAAAAGTCCAAATTTACAGAGTTGATAAGTTTAAACTTAATACATCAAAAACTTCTAACTCCCTCTAGTTCTATTCAACTGGTATTTAAAAGAAAATATTTGTAACTGTCTTTTGAGGAAAATTAGCTACAGGTGGTCTACATGTATTACAACTAGTCTGCATAAATGTTTGATCAACTACAGGTCACTTGAATTCGAACAAGGTGGTTGTACAAAACCATTGACACGGGTGGCTGATCCAAGTTAATCCTTCAACAGAACTGTTGGATTTATTAATTAACCACGAAAGGGTAGACAAAGAATCATATTTCTTCTGGGTTTCATACGTTTGACTCCACCTTTGACTGTGGTCTTGAGCTAGCTTTTTTATCGATCTGTGCTGGGTGACTAGGATAGGATCCATGTCAAGACGATTCCAAAGATGCCCATGTGGCCAGTTTCTTCGTTTGACACCTGTAACTTGTTAAACCATGGAAGTAGCTACGGAACACACAATTAGTTGTAGGATAGGCTGCATTCTATAACTAATTTGCAAAAACTTATTCAAATAGCAAAAACATAAAAGTATAACATGCCAATCATTTAATGTCCTCCTTGAGACAAAATCTATCATTTATCAGTGATGGGGATTTGTCTTTTATGGAAAACAAGAGAAAGAAGTGAGAAAAGTTGTTAAGGAGAGAGTAATTCTAAGTTCCAACAATGGTCAGTATGGACAAATGTTTTATTTGCTATAATATAATGCCTAAATTTGTTTAATGAATGCACAAAATCTAGTAGCTCCTTTTCAGTCACTGTGTAGTTCAGTTCGGCCTTTGACATATTCTTACTGATAAAGTAAATGGAATAAGGAGAATTTTCATCTATCTAACCTAGGGGTGCTCCTATGGCTTTGTGTGAGGCATCAACATGAATGTGAAAAGGAAGGGCCCAATTTGGGCCTCAGAGAATTGGGGCAGTGGTTAACTTGTTCTTTAGGATGTCCAAGGCCTCTTGACAAGTTTTTGACCATATAAACTTAGAGTCCTTGGCCAACAAACCAAATAAAGGAGAGGCCAACTTGCTAATGTCCTTAATGAAACTTTGGAAGTATCTAGCTAATCCTAGGAAACTTCTGACATCTCTCTGCTTCTAAGGAGGTAGGACCCTTTGGATAATAGCCATTTTGTTGGGGTCCACCTATAGTCCTTGTTGAGATATTGAATGACCCAGCAAAGTCCCTTCAATCATCAAGAATTCAAATTTCTTGGTACTAAGAGATAGGTTCATCTCAATGAATTTGTGTAGTACCTTACCTAAAGTGGACAAATCCTCCTCTAAATCACCCTCATAAGGTGTGAAATCATCCATATATATTTCTACCGCATCATGGACCAACTCAGCAAAGATACTCAAGACTGCTCTTTGAAAGGTGGCAAGAGCATTGCATAGGCCAAAATGAAGGAATCTATAGGAAAAAGTTCCCCAAGGACAAGTGAAGGTGGTTTTATCTTGGTCTTCCGGGCTAATCTGGATTTGATTGTACCCATTGAATCCATCTAGGAAAGAGAAAATCGTTTTCCCTGCCAGGCCATCTAGCACTTGGTCTTGCTTATAGATGTTCGATAGTACATGCATTCATCAAATAGATGCATGGAGCAAGGATTTATTTGATTTATTTTCTCTTTTTTCTTCTAGGCCTACTAGCCGCCTCAATGAGGTTTTCAACTAGTAGGTCTACCTAGGCTCCTCAAAGGAGGTTTTCACCTAAGATCTTTTTTTTTTCTCTTTTTTTTTTTTTTTTTTTTTTTCCTTTTTTTCCAACCCATTGACCGATTCATGGAGGTTTTCAATCAATGAGCCAATTTGAGGTGTCTCAAAGGAAGTTTTCACTTGAGATTTTTATTTCTGTCTCTTATTTTTCAATTTTTTTTTTCTACCCTACTCTACTTGAAAACAAAATCATTTTCAAGTATAAGAATGCTTCTAATGGAGCCAGGTGCACATCAAAATGGCAAACAAACTTATGTGTAGGTTTGCAATATATGTTTTGACATGTACCTAGATCTCAAAGACCAAATGATTTGAATTTGAAAGGATCAAGCATACTTGAAGAAGAGAGTGATGCTGCAACTTAATGACTGACTGGAGCCATATTTCAATATAGTTGTGATGCCCCTGATCCACTTGTTGATTTGGACCGTCTTGGATGTCTTCTTCTTCCATGACCTTTAGAACTTCCTCTTTTTGCTGATTGTTTTCTTGAATACATGGAGTAGTCAATGATAGCCATGAGAGAGCTCTCTCGATCTTTGATTTTGTTGTCTGCTCTTCATCAAGTGCAACCCATGATTCTTTGATCTTCTCTTTCAAATCTTCTTTTTCTGGATGTTGTCCCTCAATGGCATCAAGAGAATCACTCTTTTGTAGTACTCTTCTTGAGTTATGGTGAATACCATTGAGCTCAAGAGGAGATGTTTGGAAGTGTTGTACCTCAACATTATAAGTGGGCTGAGCTACTTCAATGCGTGGGTTTGGAAATGGTGGTACAGGTAGTTGAGTGGGAGTGTATATTTGAGATGGATGTGTATGGGGTTGTGGTTGTGATGGAGGTGAATGGTAAGGATAACATGGAGTTTGGTATGGAGGATATTGAGGAAAATATTGAGGATATTGTGGATGACTCCCATAAGCTCCTTGCCAATCTTTTTGCCAATATTGGTTTTGGGGTTGAGATGGCCAATGTTGCCAAGGAAAGGGTGTGTTCCAATTAATTTTATGTGGATGTGCATTAGCTTAAAATTGTGAATTAGGCTCTTGCATCATATCAGGCTAAATAGGGTGCCATGGTCCTCTTGGAGCTACATAACATTGTTGCATTGACAATTGACTTGCTCCATGTCCTCTTGGTGAAATTCCTTCAACCTTGGTAATGAGGAGCAACATTTAACATCATGTGATTCTGCATGGAAAACACAAACAATTTCTTTTTTCTCATTTTGTATTCTTAACATTTCTACTTGTTCAGTTAGATTGCTAAGAATTTCTGTTTTAAAGTCATAAAACAAATTTCCAAGTTTAGCTTGACTTATCGATCTTGATGCTGATTTATCTACTCTTTCTTTTCCTCTTGATATGTGTTTGAATGTTTCCAAATTTCCTCAAATTATAATTGATATACATCACTTCTACTCATGAGATTAAGGAGATCAATCCATTCATCCCTAATTGTTCTAAGTAAGAGGGTTTTTAGTGTGTGAGATCTTAAATGATGTAGTGTTCCCCTCTTAATATTATACATGAACCTCTCTATTAGATCCTCTAGACTCTCATCTTATCTTTGATTCATTCTAAAGATTTCTTATTTAGGATCATGATCTTTATATTTTTCTAGAAATATCTTTTGCATATCATTCCATGATCTTATTGAATTAGTCCCTAAACTCAAACCATTTAAGAGCCCTACCCTTCAATGTTACTAGAAACAATCTCAATCTTTGAGTTTTTAATAAGTAACCATAAGATCTACAAAAAATTTCAAATTCAAAGAGAAAGGTTTTTGGATTCTCTGACCTTAGACCATGAAATTTTGGAAGAAAAGATGGAGGGATGTTCTTCATATGCACATTACCATCAATATCTTGAATGGGAAATCCGAGAAGATCTTCCTCATTGTCATCATCTCCATACATTTCTTCTATATTATTTGCCATATCCTTCTTCTTCTACCTGCAAAAGTGGATGGTGATATGGCTCTTACAGCACCATGTGATCAAATGGAGGGGTGGGTTGGTATTGGAGAATTTTTTTGCTTTTATGATTGAATGAAAACACTAATGCAATGAACTTTTCCTATTTTTGAAATGAAATATGCCTAATGCATTTTTTTTTTTTTTTGCAAAAAGTAAAAGGAAATGAATCAACTAAGGAAGAAAACAATGCATACTTTGGCATCTCCCTGGAAACGGTGCCAAAAAGTGATGAGCCTTGGTATTGCAACAAGAATGTTGCAACTCCCAAGGGTGTCCCAGGGCTACTGACTTTAATTATCAACTTGGGGTTCGTATAAACTTAAGAGGTATCGACACTATATGTGTGACATACAATGTGTCCTTCCTTTGCTTTCATGATGTAATGGAGTGCATGTACTGAAGCCAAATCCTAAACTAATTGCAAAAAATGAAATGTTCGAAATGGAACCTTAATCTATTGCAAGGAAAGTACAAGGAAAGAGACTGAAATCAAATGCTAAAACAGATCATTTTCTAACTAACTGCTAGAGGATTTGATTCAAAAGAATGCTAAGTTAACATGTATACAATCCTACTATCCTAAGGATGTAGATTCAAACCATGAAACATTCTACTGTCATGCATGTAAATGAATAAAATAAATCTGTTTTTCTTTTTGTCTTTTTTTCATGTGAGAGTGTGAAAGCTAATCTCTTTTGGTGATGTGGTAGGTGGCTTGGAGATGATGATGGATGGTTGCAAGGCTTGGAATACCCTTAGGCGACCTTGTGTGGATTCCTGGAGGTTTTCCCTCAATTCGGCCTCAAAACAAGCCACTACAGGAAAACCTACAGGATGTACTAAAAACCTACAAGATCCCCTGAAAACCTACAAGATATAGCCAAGAGAAAAAGGATTGATGTTGAAGGTGATGGAAAGCTTAGGGAAGGTGGTTGGTCGATGGAATGAGGTAAGGGAGTGCCTAGGACCACTTCAAAACTCAAAACCAAAGATGGGAGATGGATGGATTTGCTCAAAAAGTTTGGAGAAGTTTCCTTGTGAAATGATGAAATTGGTGAGGGTTTAATGACAAGGAAAATCAAATCCAAATTATATGGGACAATTTTTTTTATTAAATATTATGTATTAGGTCCCCATTCCAAGTGGAATCACTCAAAACGACCTCTGTTAACCCATGCTAAAAAAATAGAAAAACATTACTAGTCGAAAATCTAGTAGTGAGCTAATAAATCTAAAAAAATGCCTAACCAAATCAAGTGAAAATGAAATGGAGTAATTTTTGTTATGAACTAGATTTTTTTTTTTTGATCTAATTCAAGTGGAACCATTTCAATTGAATCTTTTTAGCATGTTCTAAAAAATATCATAAATTTACTGTTCTTTGCTAAAAAGGAGGTCCAACAATCTAGATTTGGGAATAAGAAGGCTAATCCAAATAGATCAATGATTACTATGAACTTCCAAAGATTTTCCAGGGATGAAATGCCTGTGATCCTGCAAAATAACTTACATCAACCATTTAACTCAATCCTACAACAAGAAATCATTAATACTAAATGTAGAAATAGAAAGAAATAAAAACTAGAGATGCATGTGAATAAGCAGTGAAAAGAAGGAAAGAAAATGATACAAAAGAGATCTGAGGTTCCTGGGATGTTCAAGCCCAAGGAAACTCAGAGATATATGGAGGAGAACAATATTTATAAGCTGAACATAAAACCAATCTTCATTATTCCATCAATACGATTACATCCCTGCAAGAAAATACAATGAAGCTGCAAAAATACGAGTTCTCTCCACAAGAAAACAAATGAAAATCTCTATCTAGAGGAAAATTCGACTTGGTACTTATACAAAATTATCAGGAATCATTCCTCGTGAATGGAGGAAGATTTCTCCACCAAAATCCCTTGATTAGTAGATCTGGTCCCCAATACTAAGAATTTGCATTAAATGGCAGGGAACACATTCCTAGATTTTCTCAATCATTCCCTAGAGGAAAATTTGACTTGGTACTTATACAAAATAAATAGGAATCATTCCCCATGAATGGAGGAATCTTTCCCCACCAAAATCCCTTGATTAGTGGATCTGGTCCCTTGATTAGTGGAACACATTCCTAGCTTTTCTCAATCATTGGAGTTCCACAATATGTGCCATAATTCCGTAATATCTTGTTGATTTATTATTGATATTCCTCCTATAGTAGGGAAAAAGTCCCTAAATTATCTCCTCCTCCAAATTTTCATAATCTACCCAATATTCTCACAATATTCCACAAAATTAATAATATTAGGCACAAATATCCAATTATTCATAAACCTTCCTAATGAATATATTAAAGTTAAAAATACATTATCTAATGCAAAAGAGAGGTTTAATGTGCTGAAGGATGGTCATAGGCCCTAATTTATGTTTTAATTTAGAGGCATGGGCCTTAATTTATGTCTAATTTAGAGGCCCATTAGTACATGGGAAAGATAGTGACATCTCCTGCCTATTCTTAGAAGAAGCATTAGTGCACCTGACAAGGCAGTTGAAAAACCAACATTTAAATGAAAATGAAGTATGGAAATTGTACTTCGATGGAGCAAACTCAAAAGAGGAAAATGGAGCTGGAATATTGTTGGTATCCCCAGAAGGCAACATGATACCCCTCTCATTCAAGCTTGAATTTGATTAGAAACATAAAGAAAGATGAATATTGAATGCCTAGTAGTCTATGGAGATTCTGAAATGGTTGTAAGGTAGATCATAAATCAATGCCAGACCAAACACTCTAGGCTGAGGACATACTGAAATGAAGTGTGGGATTTAATCAACAATTTCTTCTTGGCCTTTAACATCCAGTTTCTGCCCAGGGGAGAAAACAGGATGGCTGACTCTCTTGCGGTAGATGCAAGCACTTTCAGGTCCCCACAGAATCCACTCCTCAGATGTGAGATAGAAGTGAGACATAGTCCTTCAATACCTGAAAATGTCAAGCACTGGCAGGTATTCGAAGATGACAAGCAGGTTGAAAGATTCATAGAAATCATTGGGGAATTTTCCCACTCCACCATCGATCAAGAAGAAGAAGAAGCATAACAAGAAGCCACTCCGTGGAAAGACACGGTGGTTGGGCAAAAAATTTTGCAACTAAAAGGGAACACCATCCCTTGTGGCCTTGTCCCACTTGAAAGACTTTTCAATAAACAACATAGTATCCAAACAAATGGCCCCAGAGAAGGATGAGCAAGTAGAGCACTGCAACATCAGATCAAAGGAGGAACCCCAGATGATCAGGCTATCCAAAGAAATCCCCTTGCAATACATGCAGAGGTATTTAGATCTATTCAAAACTTACAAAGATGTATTTTCTTGGCCTTAAAATGATTTGAAATCGTTTGATACAAATATTATTCAGCATAAAATTCCTTTGAAGGGTGGGATAAAGCCATGCAAACATAAACTCATTCAAATAAACCTGCTGTTCCTCCCCTCCATTTAAAAGGAGTTAAGGAAACTGTTGCAAGCCAAGATCATAATCCCTCTAAGATACTCTAAGTGGGTAGCTAATATGGTCCCTGTTTGTAAAAATAGCAGAGATAAGGCTATGCATGGACTTCTGGAATTTAAACAGGGCATCTCTAAAAGATAACTACCCTCTTCCCAAGATGGATAATATATTACAGAAGGTAGTAGGTGCAGCCAAAATGTCCATGATGGATGGATTCTCAGGATACAACTGAGTGGTAGTCCACCTCATGTTTGAATTATGATACAACTATTGTCCTTGATGGTAACTGTACAGGTCAAATCAGTTTTGATAAGAGGATAATAGGAATATTCAGAGGCAATAGGGCAGTGGTACAGAGGATCAGGAAGATGGAACTAAGGTCAATTGATCAGAATAAAGAATTTGAAGGAAGAAGATGATGTATGAGTAGTTTAAGAGATACACGCAGGTTCACTTAGTCTAAGCAATGTATACACATAGGTACTGCGAACAGAAATAGCGTATAACGTACACATGCACTCCCATAGAAGGCAAAGCGCATACATGTTGAAAACCATGGTTTTGGTCTGAGGTATTTGGTCCAAGGTATCTTTGGACCATGATATTGACCCTAGGTGTTTAGTCCGAGGTATTCGGTCCATGGTATTTGATCCAAGGTATTGGTCCTAAGTGGATTCAGTCCATGGTATTGATAAAGGCCAAAAACCATATAAAGAAGAGCGGATCATAAGGCCAGATGTGCAAGTGAATAAGATTCTAAGGAATACTTCTATATGAAGTATATTTTATGTTGCAGGGTTATGTTTGGGACTAGATCTAAAATATTTATGTGCACCTTGAGTTCAATATTGGAATAGGATCATGAGACCTGAAATGAATTATTCTTGAATGATCTGATATTGGTTGAGGCTAGATCTAATGTTTTGCATTATCTATCATGATCTGGGTTTGTCTGAAGTCTGTAATTGTAGCAAAGTTCTAAGTCAATATTTGCATATCTATACGCAGGTTTGTCTCGGAAAAAGAGCATGTACACGTAGGTTCTGTTCTTTTAAGTAGCATATACAAAAGAAAAACTTGATGTTTAGAGATGACTGATCTATTAGATTAGTATTTCTGATTTATTGCTACTGCTATTTTACTGTTGTCTATCAATGAAGTCTTCTTAGATTTGAATCTAAATCTGAATGCATAAGGAGGTTGATATTTGATTGATTGTACAAGTGAGATGAAGTGTTTTCTATTGCCTGCCTATGTAAAGTTCTATAAGTTGACAGTAGATGTTCAGTACATTGCTGGTTGGTATAGTATGTGATTCAAATATTTTATGATTCATAATATTTAGAGGTATACGTAGGTTGGGATGAAGGAAGTAGTGTATACACGTATATTTTTCTTCATTGAAGTAGCGTATATAGTTTGACACATGAATTTTTGAGGTTTCAGTTGGTTCTGAATGTTGATATAGGTTTCTGGGTTTAACATAGTGTTTTGATGACAGTGATCTGATTGTTTTAGATTAACTGCATGTTGGTTAATGAAGTTTGAGTTTCTAATGGGTTATTGATGAGTCAAGTTCTTCATATGTCTTGATATGTGCCAGGAGCATCCAGTTTGAAAATTCATGAAATGTGGTCCCTGGTGGAAGAGTGGAGTTTTCTGTAGGCTAGCACCTATGTACTAGTAAACATATTGGCTAGTACAAGAGCTAGGGGGTTGTAGCTCCCTTCCAGTAGAAGCTGGAGAATGAGAGAAGGTTGTAACCTTCTGCAGGTAGAGTCCTGTGTACTGGTATGAGTTTGCACCAGTAAAAGATTGTAAACATATTTTCTTTTTATTAAAAGAAGACAGAGATGACAACAATAGGTGGTTTTCACCCACATTGGGTTTCCACCTTAAATCTTGGTGTTCATGTGTGTTGCTTATGTGTAATGGTTTATTATGTTTATATTGCACATGGTTATTGTTTAATGATTGATGAAGTACTGATGCACTGATAAATATCAACATATGATGAATTAACTGAATCATAAGTTTACTGCATAAATGCTAGTTGCCTGAAAGACAGTTGCGTGTACACATTAGTTCCCATCTATGAAGTAGCATATATAAATATGATTATGAAAAAGAAAATTCTTGATCTGATAATACTGATTCAATCCCCCTCTCAGTATTATTTCCAACAATTGGTATAAGAGCCAAGTTCTTTAGAAGAAGCTTGATCTCTAGAAGGAAGATCCATCAAGACAAATAATCATGAAAGCATGGGATCCATCAAATCGCCAATCTTCAATGGGAGAAACTTTGTTTACTTGAAAATAAGAACCACAACCTATCTACAATCTCTTGGAACAGATGTTTGGGAAATTGTGGAAGGAGGATATAAATTTCAAAAAACAATTCCTACAGACACGACAGGTAAAAATCAATATGAAACCAATGCAAAATCTGTCAATATTATTGGGAAGTTTGTCACAATCAGAGTTTGTCAAAGTCATGCAGCTCAAATCAGCCAAAGAGATATGGGACAAAATCTTTCAGAGCTATGAAGGAGACTCTTAGGTAAAACATGCTAAGCTTCAAACTCTAAGAATTCAGTATGAAACTCTTAAGATGCATATTGATGAGAATATAGCTAGTTACTTCTTATGTATAGATGAGGGTGTTAATTGTATGGAGAATCTGGGTGAAGAAATAAAGGAAGTTACCTTAGTTGAGAAACTTTTGAGATCCTTGTGTGCTAAATTTGAATCAAAAGTTTCTACCATAGAAGAAAAATAGGATTTGTAGAATATCACTATGACACAGCTTCATGAAATCCTAACTTCTTTTGAGATGAGAAAAGGAGGTCCATCAAATATGAGAGAAGCCGCATTTAAAGCTTCAACAAAAGGAAAAGAAAAGGAAGAACACAATGAATCAGGATACATTTCAGAAGAAGAAGATGAGGTAAGTTTTGTCAAGAAGCTTCAATGGGGTTCTGGAAGGTTCAGAGGTAAGCTACCTTTCAAATGCTTTTCTTGTGGTAGAGTTGATCATTATGCTGCCAGATGTCCTCATAAAGATAAATATGGAAAAGGAAAGGAATATGAAAAAGGAAATAGGAAACAAGTTGTGAATAGGAGTTACTATACTCATGAAGATAACGATGGTTTATCTAATAGTGATGAAGATGAAACTGGTCAAGATTACAGACTTCTCATGGCTTATGATAGCGATGATTTTTGGGGTAGTTTAGAAGAGGATAGTGATGGTTTATATAATAGTGATGATTATAGACTTCTCATGACTTATGACAATGATGATTTTTGGGATGATTTAGAAGAGGAAAAATTTCATGAAGAAATCTCTAAACTCAAAATATGTTTAGAAGAAAAGAATATGATCATAGATACCTTGACATACCAACTTGCTGAAAAAGAAAAACACAATGAAAATATAAAATGTGAAATTGTGGGACTAAAAAAATATCTTGAGAAAACAAAATCTCTTAATCTTAGATTTTCTAAAGGATTAGAAACTTTAAATGAAATTATCGAAGTTCATTGTTTTCCTCTGATAAAGACAGGTCTTGGATATACTGAAGAATCATCTTAATCACAGAATCCGTCAACCTCCACCAAAAGCTATCTTGATGCAGCAAAGACTAGTGAACAATATGACAATTGTCAGCAAAGGCATAAAGCTGATCACTAGGTAAATCATACTCAATTTTCTCCAAGGATGAATATCAATAGAAGCCACAACCAACCTCAGGAAAATCATACTCAATTTTTTCCAAAGAAGAATATCAATAGAAACTACAATCAACAGGTAAATATATTCGATAGTCGCAGAAACTTCTTTAATGGGCAACGTTTTTCATGTCATAATTTTGGGCACAAAGCTGCTCAATGTGTTGCTTACAAAACCATCATGGCTTGAGAAGCACGAAATCAAAGGAATGTAACAAGGATCAAGAGAAGTTCCTATAATAACTTTTCTCCTCTTGAAAATTAAATAGAATGCTCAATTTGTAACAACTTTGGTCATGAAGAATCTGAATGCAGAAATTTCGGCAAACACCTTGTCACACGGAATGGGTTATATTTGCGAACAAATCCAACCTTCCTAGGAGTCTAAGACTCTCTAATGACAAACAAACCAAACAAGAGCTATCCTTCTCTAGATAAACATCATTCTATGAGAATTCAAATGTTTTCGATCTTACCTTAGGTCCCACGCTTGTTGTAGCAGCCCAG
>APFE030588481.1:7636-42039 GCA_000404065.3 Pinus taeda
TTCCACCTCGCATTTTGTCCTTGCCATTTGTCCATTCCCGACCATCACACCCTACAGAGGAGAAATTCAGTATGCATCACACCTTGTACACTGGGAAGGTGATATGCATCGCACCCTCTTCACTGGGCTTTTAGTATGGTCCAGTTTTGACCATTTATGAGCAGTTTTCAATGGAGAACTTCTGGGAGATGATGTAATCAGCTGACCTTGTTCCTTTAGGCAGTGAAGCAACACTTTTAGGGCCTTAGGAGCCCTCAGTTTATGGACATTTATGATCGGGGTTGAAGTGCCCAAAAATGTCTATAACACTCTTCGAACATATGAAGTAGTTTTGGAGGTATCAACTAAAATCATCCTATTACATTAGAAGACATAACTATAGTGACAAACTTACTATGTTAAGGCAAAGGTAACATTGATTGTATCTTGTTGTATTTCTGTCGCAGTCCCTAGTACGAGAGATGAAGGGTTTTTATTTATAATTCATTATATAGGGTGGAAGGCTAGTGCTAGGGTAGGAAGTTGTAGCTTCCTTTAGGAGGTTGTCGCCTCCTTCTAGTGGGAGTTGTCAAATATTGGGGTTGTAGCCCTTATAGTTGTAGCTAGTAAACTAGAGTTGTAGCTTCCAGTGTAAGATAAATAAATTATTTTATATATAAATCTTGTGTTCCTTTGATGTGATGTTATTGGTTA
Organism: Pinus taeda; assembly: GCA_000404065.3. NCBI lineage: Eukaryota > Viridiplantae > Streptophyta > Pinopsida > Pinales > Pinaceae > Pinus > Pinus taeda. The sequence goes on from APFE030588481.1 coordinate 8,330, forward strand.
GTGTTTTGATATTCAATTGTTAGAAAAAGTAAAATACTCATTCAACCCCCCTCTCTGTATTTCCAACAATTGGAATCATATCCAGGTTACCCTCTAACAACCTCATAATTAGAGGGATGATTGTGAAAAAATATGGATCATATGGAAGGCATCTCTTCAAGGACAATTATTTTGTTTAATGGAAATTATTATCCACCATGGAGCAGTTGCATGGAAACCTACTTGAAGGCTTTAGAAGAGCAGGTTTGGCTCTCCATCGTAAATGGCTACAAAGTTCCTGAAAATAGTACTGATCTAGAAGAGAATAAGTTGTTCCGATGCAATTAAAAAGCTCTTCATTCCATCGTGTGTGGATTTTCAAGAACCATTAAGTCCAAGGTGATGTCCTGCACTGTAGCCAAATAAGTTTGGGATAAACATAAAACTTTGTATGAAAGGTCAAGGAAGTAAAACTGCAAAAATATAAAGCTTAGTTTGAAAACATGAAAATGGATGAAAAAGAAGATATTGCAACCTATTTTCTTCAAGTAGATGAAGTTTTCAACTCCATCAGAGGATTAGGAAAATAACTTAAATATCCCTTGATCATACAAAAGGTCTTGAGATAACTTCCCTTGAGATACAATGCCAATGTATCTTCCATAGAAACCAAGGACCTAATGAAGATGACAATGGAAGAACTACATAACACTCTTATAGCATATGAAATGAGAATAAATATAGAAGATGAACCATGAACCAGAGAAGAAACTTTTAAAGCCACAAGGAAGATAAGAAACAAAGAACTCAAGGTCAAAGGAACTCCAAATGATGATTATGATGTAGAAGAAGCAAATTTCACGAGGAAGCTAGAAAGGGGAACCCTAAAACACAAAGGTAAGTTACATTTTAAATGTTTTGAATGTGACAGAATATGTCATTATGCTAAGAGATGTCCTTTTAAGGAAAATAAATATTTCACAAGAAAAATATTTAGTCCAAAGAAGAAAACAACTCATTAGGTGAAAGTAATATAGAAGAACTAGATAAAAGAGAAGTTCTCTTCATAACCCAAGAAAATCAAAATAATGATCATGATGACAAATAGGTTAATGATTCAGATGATGAAGAACCAAATATGAGAATAGATTCGTTCTAGGGACCATGGAAAATTTTAGGGGCTAATATGCAAGTATTTCATAACGAGGCAATTTCTCCACTTTGATGGGATTCACAATTCCTTGGCCATTAATATCGAGGCCCTTTCCTTGATACCCCATTTTCTTCAACAATTTCGATCTAATTCCTGTAGTATGTTTCTCAAAAGCAGCGAAATCGTCATCATAAAAAGAACATGAAATTAATGAATCACTTTTTCCCTTAGGCTTGTTATTCTACAAATTTTCTAAGGTCTCCTCCTTGGCTTATAAATGATGTTGCAACCTTTGTTTCTCTTTCTCTGCTTTTTGTAGGAGTCTCCTTAGTTCTACATTCTCCACCTGAATGCTTTGGTTGATCTTTTTGAGTTATTGGATCCATGCAACATTTCGGGCCCTCTTCATTTTTGGAACAACATCTACTGAAATATATGTCTCATTTCATGAATCAGAACCCAAGTCGATAGGTCCATCTTATGCAATCCCAAGAGATGTAATCTTCATTCCATCACCTGAGTCCGATCTGAGGTCAATTGGTCCAAAACCTACAAATCCTACAACTGTGATCTTCTCATCATCTTCTGATTCATATTCTTAGTCTTGTTGCACAGTTGCAACTGTATTATGCTTCCCTTTTCTATCGTTCCTCTTTGGCCTCAATTCTGGATGCAGTTTCCATCAATGTTCCTCATCATGCCCTTCTTTCTCACAAGAGTACAAGAGGGCTTTGCTTCCTTTCTTTTAGATGTTTCTTTCCTCTTTGCATGGTCTTCTTGCTCATGATTTCCCCTGCTTTCAAGGTGAATGTCTTTCAAACTAGCGTCATCAAGAGTTTTAGGTTCAAATAACAACAATGAATTGTGTAAATAACTATGCAAAAAGCCAATGTATTTCATCAACGTCTCAGGAGAGTCTAAAGAAACATTTAATGCTAATGCTTGTTTCCTAAACTCTTTTGTAAAATTATAAACATTTTGACCTTTTCTTTGTTTCAAAATTTTCCATTCCATCATGGCCTTCTATCTGTAACCCAATGGGTAAAACTGCCCTCTTAAAGCAGAAACAAACTCAGACCAAGATGAAAGAAGTTTACGACTACTCTCACCACCTTTCTATAGTTTGCCTTCCCACCAAACAAGAGAAATTCCACTCAATTGAAGGGTTGCTTGCTGGATCTTGGCTTCATGATCTTTGATTAGTTGTATGCAACAATATACTTCAACTTGTTTGATCCAGTTATGTAGCTTTTTTGCATTAGATTCTCCACTAAAACAGGAAAATCAAACTTGACATCCAACTTGAAAAATGGTTTTTTTATGAGTTCTTCACCTCTAGAATGATGAGAAGAGGAAGAAAAATAACTTTCACTGGAAGATGGAGAGGAAGGTTTAGGAGACTCTTCTCCTCCTCCTTCATGATTCAATAAATAATGATCATATGGTCCTTCCTTCTTCTCTAGTTTTGCTATGGTCTTCTCATACTCTACAAACAAATTTTCAACTTTTTCTGCCATGACGTAGAAGGCCTTGAGATAGTTTCGCTCTTCCTCCAACCAATCACCTTCATTTTCCATTTTTCCTCTTCCTGCTACACGCCTCGCTTTTGGATTAAAGGAATTAAGTTTCCTTCACCTCTTTGAAGCTTTTCCCTAGTTATCATACACTTGCAATTCACATCAATAGAAGACCTGCTCTGATACCAAACTTGATCCAAATCTTTTCAATCTGCTGAAGAAATGGGTTGCACCAATGAATTTCCGGCAAAAAATCATGAAAAATTGCTATAAGCTAGACCCCTTTCTAACACCGTCAAAATTTAGACCCTCAAGATTCTCAAATATTGCCCAAAGATTCCTTCTCACTAGTTGACTAGAATTATGCTACTCAAATGACAAATATGACTTCACCACTGCTCTCCTTGTGAAAAAATGAGTAAAATGAGTATAAAGTCAGCCTAGTTCTGAAATTGTCAAAAATTGGCCCTTAGGGAATCTTTTAGATTCCTCATGATTCCAAAAAGATTCCTCTGTACAATTTGACTCTAGATCTACTACTCAGATGACAAATATGACTTCACCACTACGCTCCTTATGAAAAACTGAGTAAAACGAGTATAAAGTCGGCCTAGTTATGAAACTGTTAAAATTTGGCCCTTAGGGAACCTTTTAGATTGCTCATGATTCCACAAAGATTCCTCTCCGTGATTTGACGGAAAATATGTTGCTCATATGAGAAATTTGGCTTCACCACTGTGCTCCTTGCGAAAAAATGAGTAAAATAAGTATAAAGTCAGTCTAGTTCTGAAACGGTCAAAATTTGGCCCTTAAGGAATCTTTTAGATTCCTTGCATATTCTCATGCGCCAAGGTTCCACTCTTCGGTTTCTGTGCCCGCTCAGGGTTCCACCTCTGCATTGGGTTTCGTGCTCCTATTCCCTTGTGGCAAATATGAGTTTAAATAAAATAACTTGGCATTAACTTTTAAGTCCGCCTTCCTGGTAGAATTATTGACAGTGTTAATTTGTTGGGCCGTTTGCCAATTTTAATTTTAATTTTTTTAATTTTTTAATTTTAAAAAAATATGGACAAAATTTGTTGGCCGAAATTTTGGGGTCACTTGAAAAATTAAGTGACAATTTCACTAGTTCTGACCATCGGAAACCGTTGCCGCAAAGTGCCAAAATTTTGCCTCGTTAATTTCTGCCAAATTTAGTGGCTCCGCTAGATTTAGCCAAGCTTCCAAATTTAGTTGGTGCTTCGCTAACTTTAGCCAAGGGTCCTAGTTGACCAAAAAATTGACTGGCTATAATGTTTGCATATGATGTCAGATAGAGGTGTTATTTTCTCTGTTGGAAAGCTTGTGATGAGCTCTTTGATCTGACCTTAATTTCATGGTAATCCAAGAAATTTGTTTTTTGAGCCTTTCCTGAGCCCTCTTTGACCACTCAGTTTTTTGGGAGCCACTTGGATCAATGCATAACAATATGGGAACTGGAAAGCAAGATGTAACAAAAAGATAGGAAGGCGTACATAAAGGGTTCTCTGAAAGGGTGGAGCTGACGCTGCTTTTACCTAATAGGGTAGGTATCAGGCAATGTGTCGATGTGGTGCTCCATGATTGTGGGTTTAATTCCTGGCATTTTCGAGTAATACCATGCAAATATGTCTCTATATTCTTGAAAAAGGGCTATGTACGAGGCTACCTCGTCTTGGGAGCATGTTGCTGCCAGTGATATTTCTTCAACTATGCCTGGCTTGGTTGAAATATCTACCTTAATTGTAGGTGAGATATTAGACATATTCCCTTCCTCAAATGCATCCGGTGTTAGGATGGAATTTTTGAACCAATCTACCTATATTGGTGGTATGAATTCATTTGTTTCTATTGTGCAAATATTGTGGTTATGTGCATCAATAGGTGAGAATGCTTTCTCGAGTAGAAAGAAATAATGGTGATGCATGGCATCCCATGGACATTTTGGTTTCGTCATGGCCTCTAAAATATCTCCATATGAGTGGAAAAGATTATCTAATGGTGATATAGGTTGTGTGAGGTCATTATGATGGGATTGAGACCTAGCTATGATGGTTCACAAACAAGATAATGATTTAGTGGTTATTTTCGTAGAACCCATCGACGTTGAAAATGTGCAGATTGGATGAGTCTGCACAGTCGATGGTGAGTGTAGCAGTCTCAACACTAGGAAATGTTGAGAAGACGATGCGAATCAGGGTTCATACAGTCAAGGAAATGAATAGTATGTGATGTTGCATGTTGTGAACACCAGGTGGTGGGAGAATCTTTGTAATGGTGGATTGCCGATGAGTGGGAGAAGGTTCTCGAGATAACATTGGTGTCCTAAGGGTTAATGCATCTTCCTCTATGAGAGGATAGTGTTCAGGGATTTGGTGAACTAGTGGGTGTGATATTCTAAGTTGTCCAAATATTCGTAACATAAGACATGTCTTAGAACTATGAAAGTTGCTCGTACAAATATTGCACTGCAGATGCTACATGATCTTTGCTAATGTAATAAATGGTGTGGGTATCAACAGTCCCATAGTTTGAGATGATGATGTGTGGTTAATGTCATGAGGTGGGGCACTCAAGGGTGTAGGCCACCTTTGGATCTTTATATTGACTATGGGAGAAGGATATGTGCCTCCGATGACAATTTACCACAAGGATGCTCTTGCTGCTCGAAAAGGTGGAAGGTATTGACAATTTTGCATATGATGCACTTGGGAACAAATGAAACAATGATTGCGCGAGCGTCTAGAATGATTTGAATGAGTATGATCCAGGGGATCAATTTAGTGATCAAAATTCAAAATGTGTGATAGATCTCAAAACATGTACCAGTGTGTAGATATCGACGACCTAAATCCAACACAAATTGAATCGTTCAAAACCGATATCGTATGCTCCCGATATCGCGTTCTAATCGAATTCCCAAACAAGTAAAAAAATTGCAGATTGACAGGTTGATTGTACATTCAGATTGATAAAAATTATTGGAATTTTATTGGTTGGAATTTTTTATTATATTTTATGGCTAACTGTGAAATTTCGTGGACTAATGGTTGGAGGCCATGTGGGCCAATGGATGGATGCCATGTGGCCTCCAGGTGGCATGTTATAATTTTGGTTGAAGGGCCAAAGGACCGCACCAGGGGTTGAACACACAACTCTGACCAAACATCAAGGCTCTTTACCATTGCACCACCACATATGACTTAACATTATATGCTCTCGGCCTCTATTTAACCATGACGCATTTCACATTTGGGAGTTGGGTCGAGGCTAAGCCCTAGCCCTAGTCACCACGCCCACAAGAACCATGGGGCGGGACCAAGGGCTAGGGATTATCCCCAGCCCCAAGGTCACAACCCTATGCCATTACACCACAAGTGGACCACTGGCAAGAGATTTGGAGGGGGCCAACCCCTAGGGTGTGGAGTGGGGCTAGCCCCAAGGCACGTGCGCCCACACATGATCGCATGTTTCAAATAAATGGTGCACGCGAGTATTAAGGCCCTAGCCTTAGGTTTCGAGCACTAAATGCGCCATTAACATGACCATTGGCATTTCGTTGGGGGCCGGATGATGGGGGTGGGCGGTTAGTCCCAGCCCTTGGGCACGTGCCCCCATATGACCATGATTTTTAGAAAGTGGGGGTTAGAGGACATTTAAAGTGTCTGACAATTTTGCCCATTGGGTACGATTGTAGGCCAAAATTGCACACCAATTCTGGGTTTGGGGTGCTCAATCCAGGTTTGGGTCAAATTGTAGGACAATTAGTTGTGGAAATTGGGAAAAACTTGGAAGAAGCATAACTTTCTCTATTTTTGGCCAAATGAGGTGTAGAAAGAGCCCAGCTGGGGGTTTTTTTATAGTTTTTAAGCCATTGGAGACACAATATTTATAGGCTGATCACTGTAAATCCATATAAACACAAATTTGAGCACTTAATGAAAGAGGCCCACCATTGGAAGTTGGACCAGGAGATGTAGCCTAGATGAGGGGTGAACTCCATTATCATTTTTTTTGTTATGTGTTTCTGATATGGTCTATTGTCTATGTTTTATGCCATTAACTAATTTTAAAAACCATCATTTTATGTGTTTTTCAAAGTGATCCATTGCTTACAATACATAAAAAATTTACTTGCATTACAAATAATTTTGGTATCAGAGCTCAAGGTTATTGTGAAGGTTTGATTTTGTTTGTAAGTGTTTTTCTGATGCTTACAAGGTTGAAACTTAAAAGAGGAGAAGGAGAACTTGTGGAGCCAAAATCTCAGATTGTTTCAAGGAGAACAAACACACCTCAAGCTTCAATAGTCATGGCACATGAAGGAGGTCCTGAAGGGATGTCTGAAGAAGAAATAACTTTCAAAAAATCTTTCTTTGAGATGTCTGAAATGGTAAAGGTTCTTTATGAAGAGAGGAATTCAAGGTGAGAGAGCTCAAAACCTCCAAAAGGAGATGGAGGAAAAGGAAATAAGCCTCCAAAAGGGAATGGAGTCAATGGTGACAAGCCACCACCTTCACCTCCATCATCCTCATCCTCATCTTCCTCCACTTCTTCTACCCTTTCACAAACACATCCAAATTCTCCAAAAGGACATGGTAAAACTCCTTTGTTAAAGCTTGACATTAAGTTTTAATTGCCTATGTATGATGGAGAGGTAAAAGTTGAGAAATTAGATAATTGGATTTGTTAGAATCAAGTGTATTATAGGATACAAAGCATCACGGATGATGAGACCAAAATTCAGATTGCTTCTCTTAGGTTGGAAAGTGCAACACTTATTTGGTGGGAGGCCAAAAATCAAGAGGACATGGAGAAACATGGTAAGGTTTTATCCTCTTGGAATTATTTTGTTGTTTCAATAAGAAGGCAATTTGATCCATTAACATACATGCAAAAGGCTATAATGGATTGGAAAAACTTTAGGCAAGCTAAGGGACAAGATGTGCGAAGCTATACTCAAGAATTTAGGAAAAGGGCTTTGATTTTGCTTATAGATATGTCCTCCCAAAGTACTTTACTAAAATATATTGGAGGTTTACATAGTTTCTTGAGACACACCATTCTCATGTTTAAACCAACAAAACTAGATGAAATTTGTGTTCAAGCAACTTATTTAGAAGCAAGAGGGAAAAATGTATCTGAAGAAACTAGTGAGAAGTCATTCAAGTCTGGAGAAAAAGGAAAAGGGACATTCAAAGGAAAGGATAAAAATAATTCTCCAATCAAGAAAGAGGGAGAAAAAATCACATGTAAACACTATTCTAAAGAAGGCCATGATGAAGACCACTGTTGGAAACTTCATCCTGAGATGAGACCCAAAAAATTTAATAACAAGGAGAAAGAAAAGACTGCTACTACTACACAAAAAGATTTAGGATCTAATTCCAGAGATGAAACAAAAATCATAGCCATGGGATTGAAAGGTAAAGATTCAATTGCAAGTACTAGTTCTCCTAGAAAAATCAATGAAACTCAAAATGAAAGAGAAAGAATAGAGTTGTTCCATATTAGAGTTGCTGAAATTGGGTAAGCCTCCTTTGATTGAAGATGTAGGAGAGAATGTTTAGATTTTTTTAACAAAATTTTTCTCTTCTAAATATCTTGAAGAAATGCAGCAAGATCCTATCCTTGACAGAGAAACAAGAACTTCAAGAAGAAGGAACAGGAAACCCCTTAATATGTGGTTCAAAGGTACAAAAACAGGAAAAACCAAATGGATTGAAAACAGAAGGGTGAGGGAATTTCAACCTCATTTGTTTTTAACTGGAAATAGTCTTTTGGAGGTGCAAAAGCTTCTAGATGGGAGGAGTGATCTAGGGGATGCATTTTTTTACTCCTTAACACAGTAGGTTGGGGAATGCGGACCAACAAGAGAAACACCTCTCTTATTTTTCTCAATTCTCAACATTTATTAATAAGGTGCTTGGGTTTGTCGCATAGGGCGCATGAGTGGGAAGGTTTTGGAAATACTTCCTTAGGCTGACTTGCCATTTTTCTGGATATTGGTTGCGAGTGAGAGGTAGAATGACAATGGGAACAAGGATGAACAATGCACAATGCTTCTTCCTCAAATACATAGTAAATGGTTTTGGACCTATCATTCGGCGCTGGTGTTGTGGGAAGTAATGGAGTCACAATATTGGCTTGAGTGAGTGCACCCAATGAATCTTGATAATGAGGTATTTCAGGATAGTGATGAGTGTAATGTCCATACTTTGCACAAATGGCACATTCATCCCAACTTAAACAAGAAAAAAACAAACTACATATATTGTTGGGTTGTGTTATATTCTTTCCACGACTAACCGACGTAGTGAACTGGGGGGTTAGAGGGGGGGTGGAGCCCCCCTGTACGGGGTTTGGGGCAGCGCCCCGAAATTTTTTTTTTTGGACCCTATATTAGGTTGGGCGAACCTACCTATGGTTTTTCGGTCCATAGTTTTGGATGCGATGGTTTTTGGTCCATGGTATTGGATGCTGCGGCATGTATAAATATGTATTGTAACATTGAAAGGAATATAATGAAAAATCAAGCTGGTAGTCTCGGTTTTGAGATCCAGTGGGAAATCTCTGTGTATATGTGTTTTATGTGTTATGCTCTCGCATTTTTATTTTTCCTGTGATTTAGAATTCATATGCAGGTAATTTCTGTATGGGGTTAAAACCTACACACAGTACAGATAGTCAAACTAAATGGAGAGCCTTTCCCAGGCAAAGTGAATGGCAACCTCTTGAAGCCCTACACGGGTGGCCCGACTATTTGACTAACCGGCAGAAGCACAGTCTTCATGCTCCAAGGATCTGGACAAAGGTGCAGGACTATAAACAAATGCAGGGGAAACTAACATAGATGCAGAGAAGCAATTCTGATAGAGAAGGTCTCGGAACAACGTATGCAGCAGATCCAACAAGCAACAGCTCAGTGTGCTGCTGATATTTTCGCAGTTCGAGAATAGTTGGAGGGACTCTGTGTAAAGATTTTCATGCCGACAGAGTGACTCGAGGGTGAGTCACGATGTTTGTGTTGGGGGCCTGTTGGGCATGGAATCCTCCAAAGGCATGTTTTGGGGCTTAAATCCCAACTTTTGGCTGAATCTCGTTGTAAAAGCTCCGTGAATTATGGGTGCAGGGTGTGAAAGTATAATAGAGTCACAAGGTTGTCCACCCTAGTTTTTGTACTGTATTTGTCGGCTAAATAGACCTACCCCATGGTCCAAGGACCATGGGATGGTATAAATAGAGCAAGGCTCTAAGTGTAAAAGATAACTAATGGAGGAACTAAGAGAAGCATGAGAAATCTAAGTGATTGAGTCAAAGTGTAAAGTGTGTTTGTGGGTCGTAGAGTAGGAGAAGGCTCTGGAGCTGAGTGCGTAGAGGCCTAGTAGTCCGCAACTGAGTGCGCGGACCCCTGTAGCTGAGTGCACAGGGCAAGTCGAGTCTGTAACCATTGGAGAATCAATAAAGAGAAGTTTTGCTATAATTCTGTGTATCTTTTTCTGGTTTAATGCATGATTGGATATAATTTGCAAGTATACTATTTATTTACTGCATGAACCTATATGAATGTTTGGTATTGTTAAGTATAACTTAAGACACTTAAGTAGGCAAAGGTGCTTAATTAATACTGGAAGTTAAATAATATCTCGGGTAATAGCGTAGAGCGTGGCACAACCCTTGGTTAGGGTTGTGAGAAGGCAGGGTATTAGGCCGCAAGGAACAAAAGGTGCGCGAAGGAACAAACAAAGGACCAGTCGAACCTCTCAAACATCTAAAGGGTGCAGAAACCTAGTTCTAGGACCCTCCCATACTACTTCGGGTGAGACCTCAGTACCATGATTTGTTTGGATAATTAACTCCAAACCTGGGTTAGGCCCCAACAAGCCAACAACAGTCAACATCCATAAGACCAAGAAGATTTGACTATGATATCTCCCAAAAAAATATGAAGAGTTTGATGGAAGTCTGGAAAAAATGGAGACCCTTGTCAATACATATCTTTGGGAGATGTGTCAACATGTATGTAGGATGTTGATGCCTACAGGAAGATGTCATGGTGAAAAGCCTTCACAAAGGTAATTATGATTTAAGTGTTCATTACTTATTTATGAACTAATATCTAGATGGGATTATGTAGGAATACTGAATGGAAGAACTATGGAAATCCTCCAAGATAACCACATTGAAAGACGAAATACCTTTCCAGAGAGGAAATCATGATGAAGGTAGTATAGCATGAAGCAATACCAGATATAGAATAATAGTTCCCTTTCTGATGAGAGGGATGATGACATGATTGAATCATGGATGAAAGTGATGGATGATTTGTGCCCTATGAATAAATCCTTAAAAGCAATAAGACTCCTTGACAAATAAAAAAACATGACATCAAAGGAAGCAGTTCTTCTAGCAGCTAGTGTTGGGACGAGGTCCCCTAGGTTAGATTTTGTTAAGATATTGTAAAGTTTTCACATTTTGAGGCATGGAGTGTGAATAGAGTGGGTCAATAGGAGTCACAGGGGCTTTAGGAAGGTCAAAGACCCTTATTTTGTTAAATTCAACTTGTTTTGAGATTCGTCCATGGTTCGTGAACCATGGTATTATAATGAAGGAATAATATAAATCTTAGAAGAGTCATAGGAAGGATAAGAAATACACAAGTACATGAGTTGAGTCTGATTTTATCTATTATGTTCTTGGGCAAAGGGGAAGGCTCCTGTAGCTATGTGCATGGAGACCTTGGTAAGTCTGATGTTGAGTGTGTGGGCCCCTGTAGTTGTGTGCACAAGGTTGCAAAGAGTTTGTATTTGAGAATTTGAAGCATAATAAAGATATAGTTCGAAGTAATATCTGTGTAACTGTGTATTACTGTTTAATTATGAAGTTGTTGTATTTATGATTGTTGAATGCATTTAATCAAGAAAATTATTTAATATATTGCAAAGGCATAGATCCACTTATTTGTATGATGTTACACAGGTTTAGTGCAATCAGTGAAGGACGTAAATCTATTAACTGTTATTTACTGTAAATTATGGGTTTCAAAGGTTAGGGTTTGCGAAGGTCAAGATAATCCCTAGATCTATAGAAAACAAATCACATAGCCCTTTGGATGCAGAAACCTAGTTCTAGTATCCCCCAAGACTGCCTCAGGTGAGACTACAACCTATGCTACGTGGGTTGTTTCCAAAAGGGCCAGTAGTGTAGGGTTTTTTTGTTATAAAGCTAACTCTGAACTTGGGTCCAAGCCCCCTTAAGCCAACAAATGGTTCCATTTCTGGGACGGGAATCTATCCGAGGGATGTGTGACGTGGGGTCCATGGAGACCAACAAAGAAGGAAATTGAGAAGTGGATAGATAGGAAGTTGCACGAGTTCACAACTCAAGGAAACTCTCTAATTTATTCAAGAAACAAAAATATGCTTCTTCTCACATAAGTTCTAGAGTCTTATTAGTAAAAATGATTTCAAAAATATCCATGCCTTTAGCGATAAAAAATTGTAAGGATCATTCTCATTGACTACTTTATCAAGAAAAAGTCCCCTCTTTCTAGGTGCCATGGTTCAATGTAATTGTTTGTATCGATGAGTAAAAAGTAAAGTGTTCAAGGGTACCTATAAGAATAGTGTAGTTTTCCCTTCTTCGAGGATGGAATGGGTTTTTCACTCTCTTGTAGTTGTTAATGATCAATAATGATTAGTGAAGTAGTGTAATTACACAAATAAAACAAATGCTATATTAAATACTAGTTACAATTTTCATTTGGGAGTGGCCAAGAAAGTGTGTAATTTTAATGTTTGCACCTACCTCATGGTCACACCTCCAAATTAGGAGAGGTTTAACTCCAAGAGATGAGTGGTATTGTTTAACAAATATTTAGGGTGAAATACACCCAATTTTTTGGGGCTTTGAAAAGGTGGCTTCACCTTTTCGATAGGAGTTGTCACAATAATGCTCACTCATGTTATGGGGGAAAATGAATAAATTTCAATTGATCAGGTTTGAAATGAATGATTGGATGTTCTCTTAGCCATTTAAAAGTGGACCCTACATTTAACTTAACATGGTTGCTAGATAATAATAATGCATTGGAATGACAATTAATGGGTTTAAAATTGATTAAAGAAGATCACATTGTAATTAAAATAAAGTGTGGTTACAACAACATGACATGTGGTTGAAATGTAGCATTCCTTCACTTATATGTCACCATTTCATTGTGCCACCTCCATAAGGTGGATATATCGGCTACCTAATCACATGCAAATCCAAGAAAATTCCAAAAAGGCTTCTTCTACAAAAATTTGGATCTCTAAATAAATGAAACCTAGATCCGTTTTTTGTCAAATGATGAGAATACTTAACAAAATTGCAATTAACATATCCATATATAGGAAAAAACAAAAGGAATGATTCTTTAAAAAATTGGATTTCCAATTTGATGGATAGGCTAGATATGATTTCCAATAGATGAAGGGAATTATTAGATGATAACAATAGTTCTAGATTTCGTTAAAGACATCTATATCGATGAAAATATTTAAAGGGATACTTTAAAAAAATACATATTTATGCATTCCACTTTGTCAATTCCACATCATCCCCACCACATAGGCTCGACATCATCTTCTTGTCATGTCAAAATGGCACCCTATCATGCCATGTCATCTTTACTTTTCCTCCATTCCATGTCATCACGACACATCATATACTAAATCATACTATGAATCATGTGTCTCCATGTGTGTTGCCCTATTGGCATTTGAATTTGTTTTTTCATAAAAATATAGTTTAAATCATTTTCGGAATTTCGAATCTATCAATAGACAATCTCCAATTATTTGGATTATATCAATAAACAATCATGTTAACTGAGCCACTATGATACATGGTACTGTTGATGGTGCTATATATTCTACCAACAATAGGGGATCTCCCCAATTTAAATTCACAACTAGAACCTACACCGTTTGGGATAGGAGTCGCAATCGATTTGCAGGCCCGACATCTACCATGTGTGGGTTTTCCTCTTGGATATAAAATGCAGAGAGATAAATGTGAGATCAAGTATAATATGTTAAAATAATAAGGACGATATCAAATCTCCATTGATGGCTTATGGAACATGATACAAGAACACAACAACATCATAATGAGAAAGAACATGACTTAGGAAAGAATCAGATTACTAAGACTAACTAATACATACATAATAAGAAAGTGTTAGGAATCAACTACAATTCACAATCAATTACTAATATTTACATGGAATGAAAAAAAAAAATATTCAAAGGAAACATACTAGTTGCATGTAAAGAATAACTTCCTTAACATGTAACCAGTATATGAACACACATGCATACATGATTGGAATGCTAGTTAGAAAATATAACCAATAGAGGAATGCATGAGAATCAATGGATGAATTAAAAAAATTCTCATTAATATTATCACCCATTCAAATACATGTACCATAAGCTTGTCAAAACCCAATAGTGGGATGAGAGTAATTCATATCATCTCCAAAACATAACACTAGCCTCACAATCCCTCCACCTATAAGCTACCAAGAGCGAGTTCTTTCAAATCCTTGAGCACAAAATGGCATTCTGATTACTAGTCTAGCTTAAGAGCTAAAAGTCCCACTAAATGAGGCATGAGGGTGCATTTATAGAAGTGAGGAAATGACCTTTCACCTTACCCACGACTTTTCATATTCCTCATGACTCTTCAACTTCTTAATGACTCCTCATATTCTCTAGGACATTTGATGTCCTTTTTTGTCTTTTCCATGGTTTTAATATTTTTCATTTATGACAAATTAATATATTTACAAAATAATAAGATGAGTTGTAATAAGCTTTGACATAGTATCATGTAGGATAAACATTGGTATTTAATAACTTTGTTGATGCCATTGTGACACCATAGGGTTGCCTTGGTGTTGGTTGGATCATCCAATAGTTGTCATTGATGGATATCATACACCTATGCGACATTTAGACCAACAATCTTCCCACAGCTCCAGTCATGAAAACATACAACCACTAATTAGGGCATAAGATCATAATACTTAACATAACAAATATAAAATTTGTAATCAATATATTTATATGCATTATGAATGAAATTCCTCAAATTAGTAGTAAACACTTTGAAGGAATTGACAACCTTGAAATTTTGTTCACAAGTTGTTGAATCCATTTCACCCATGTGCCTCCAATATTGGCGTGTTTTCCATGTACCCTTTACTAATATCTATCGTTGTGTTTATCACAATACGCTTTAGTTTTCCATCTCTTCATCATTTAATATATTAACCATTGCATGCATCCATTGTTGCTTTAATATACTTCTCATCACATACACTATCTACATGTAGTTTACCTTTGCATGTGATGATAGTCTTCCATTGTAGTGCATTGTTTCATTACATTGTTTGTATATCCCTACAACACACTTTGGGTATAATCTTATCCCTCATTACAGCTTGTGTTCATTATTGCTTCAATGAAATGCTTGTTTTCATTATCACTTTGTTGTCTCACATTGCATTATGTTCTCATTGTTTGACATATACAACTCTTTGCAGCGTTGAATACCTAGTTCTTGCATGTGTTCTCATG
Organism: Pinus taeda; assembly: GCA_000404065.3. Classification (NCBI taxonomy): domain Eukaryota; kingdom Viridiplantae; phylum Streptophyta; class Pinopsida; order Pinales; family Pinaceae; genus Pinus; species Pinus taeda. Next base: position 23,623 of record APFE030588481.1, read on the forward strand.
GTATTGTCTATATTATCAATTATTTCTCTTTTAATGCCATCCATCATTGTTTGTGCAGTCCTTTGCCACCATCTTACATAACATGTCACTAGAATGTCATCACACTTTTATGGTCCCTTTCAAATTATGTGAGGGAGTTGAATTGTTTCATTTTGGTGGCATGATTTAAATGATGTGTTGCAATTGGCTATGTTGTGAGTCACACTCACAAAGTGCAAAGACAAGGGAGAGGGGTTCTTTGTGAAATGCAATGATGATTCTGTGATAAGTTCAATTGTGTGATTGCATGCCGTTGGAGCAAATTTTTGGTCGTAAATCCCAATGGTAGCATGCCATGGTGTGTCAACAACCTTTCTAGTGTGTGACTTTATGACTTAGACATCATTTTCCCCTTTGCACATTTGATTTATTATGATTCTTTGCATTGTTGTGATATAACCTTTTGTATCATTCCATATATCAAGCCTCATCACTCTTGTTCCCTTTCATAGGTTCTTTTATAGTCTGCAGATGACCATAGGAGGAAAATTTAGTAGTAGGAAAGCGGAGCTTGTCTCTTTAAGTTGCTCCAATGCGATGGTGCTTCCTATGGGGACATGAAATCTAGCAATAAGAGGGATGGTACCTATTTCTCTAAATTTGCCAATGTGCTAGTAATTCCTATTTATTTATGGTGCTATAAGGCTCCAATATTATAATGGAATACCAACTACCTCACTGTCATGAGTTGGTGGGGTTATTCATTATTTTTCATCTCTTGGTGAAGCTGAATCGCATCTCTTTTCCAATGTATTCATCTTAGACTTGCGCTCATGCATTATTGTGATCCCATCATCTCATTTCCTTTGTATTGTCTCAAACACAATGCTTGTCCATTAACGCATTGCAATATATTCAACACACTACCATCAATCTACTATCTCAACACACTGATTGCATGGTTTTCAAATATTGCTTTTGTTTTCCTTTTATCATGGTGTTATCACAATTATTGGTGCACTAATATATCATTCCTATTAAAATGTTTTATTACCTCTCCTAAAATATTATCGACAATGTTTTGATCTGGTCTTTTTGCATGCTTCCCTTGTGGCGCTTCACCTCCCTTAATTCCAGAGCCTAAGCATTGAGCTGTTTATAACTCCAAATGCACTATTGTTCATGGCTTCTTTGTACAACTTGTATTAATGGCCTTTAATGCATCATTTTAAATATCTTTCTAACACACAATTCGATATATAATTTTCTTCATAATAGAATATATCCCTTACTTTATCTTCAACACATTTCCTTTTGAATAGTTTTCAACACAATCTTTTGTCATTTGTTGAATGCAACTTCCATTGGTTTTAACAATTCCTTATAAATAATTATTCAACGTATTGTTTTAAATTTTCTTTAGCGCTGCATTGGGTGGTCTGCATGTTGCATTTAAATGCTTATTCACACTTCCATGGTGTATTACATCAATGCCTTTATTTATCTCTTTGATGCGTTGTATTATATTGTATTGCCAACACAACAATACAATAATTGTTTAACTCCTCCTAATACACTATATTATATTCCTTTCATTGCTCATGTTTTGGTGAATGCTTATCACAACTCTTTCATTTAGTCATAATTTTCATTGCATGGTTTTAACATTATCTCCTTTGTGATATTTTCATCCTTTGATAGCATGGTTTGTGTAATATAAACTTGACATTACTCCATCGCTTGTAGGGTCTCATTGCATATGCATAGTCTTTCATCGTAGTGTGCATTTCAATACATAGCCTTGCATTTTTTGCACCTTATTTCATTCTTATATCTTGTCCATCGAAACACACAATCACGGTTGTAGCATTTCATTATTGAATTGCATCATCATAGCGATTTATCACATACATCCTCAACTTTCCATTGCGCTTTTCTAATTCCTATCTTTGAGAATTTTTGTCCAACCTATATGCCAAATGTGATATGATAAATGACATGTATACCATCCTTGTTAGGATATTAATATTGCATGCATCCACATACTGTCATTATTGATGAGAAAAAGTATAAGTGCTAATAATTTCAGCAAATAAGTTTTATAGAGACTTTAAAGAAACTTCAAAATCATTTTGTGAATACAAATGACAAAGATGTTTCCAAATGTCTTCTTGAAAAAGTGATATACCATGCAACATGTGGAGGTTTGAATACATAACCTTGTGTGCATGGAAACACATTTTCATCAACCTTATTTAACCTTCAAGCACATGAATTGATTTAATAGATGAAGGTGGTATTGTTATGCAATGCACTTCTAATCATGATCATGCAACCACTTTGACTATAAAATGTTATGAAACACCTAAGAGGATTCAAGCTAAAGGTGCATCTTAGAGGGTAGGAATCAAGGTTAAGCCCAGATATCATTTTCATTTATACCATAAAAGTTATGATAGTTGATTACAATGCATGTTATTATTTTGAAAGTATGTAACTGAAGCAACACTTCCTTCAACCTTATGCATCCAAAAGGAGGCAAAACAAAATGGTGCAGGGCAAATATATTCAATATGCATCATGAATACATGAGCAACCACAACTTCCCATGATAGCCAAGTCAACTAAGTTCTAATCAATTAAGGATCAAGCCAATTCAAAACATAAACACACATGTTAAAGCCTTTAAAAGAAGAGGGGGGACCCACAATTTAGGTGGTAGGTTAAATTTAGGGTGTTGTTGTAGCAACTACAACAAGTACACTTCGATTCTAATTCAATCTAGTCCAATTAATGGTCTTTAACTAAAAAAACTAGGAATAACATCCATCAATTAATAGATTCATTAATTGGGCCATTGGGAGAAATTTTTTTGGTTCAGTGGGCCACCAAGACATCTAGGTAACTAAGAAATAAAACTTAAACCTTTAACTAGTTTAATTGGTAGAATTCAATTGATGTGAACTAGAAAATACATCATCAACTAATGGTTCTATTAACCAATCGCTGAGGAAAACAAGGACTAAATTCCAATCAAGTTTAAAAATTATGCACTTAGCCCCTTTGCAGCTAATCCCTTCGTTATGGTTCCAATCATTACATGTGACTAGGGGCTAGTGATAAAAACCCCCAATATCCAAAATTTTCCAAAATAATTTACAAAAATTATAAATTTAAATTGTGACTGTAGAAGAATTATATTTCTTGATAAGACTCAAGAGAATTACAAACTATTGTTTAGTCCTATTTTAATTCTCTAATAGGTTTCTTGCTTCAGTAATTATATTTAAATGCACTCTTTATTACTTAATCAAAGAAATAAATCACCAAAACATAGGATTGAATAAAACAATTACTTTCATCAATCTTATAAACACAGGAACATATAATTATCATATACATCTGAGCATAACACAAGGAAGGAAAAGAAGAGATTGTTGACAAGTGCCAAAATGAAAATACTTAGTTACAACATAATTATTGTGTCATTATTCTAACATCTTGATTTTTATTTATTCATTTTCCTAGGGAATACATAGAAGAGATATAAAGTTATAAAATCAACATTCTTTCTTTTAACATCTATCAAATCGATATGCTCAACAATTTTAATTAATTGGAAATTCTCTATTTATTTATCTATAGCATGCTCATAATTGATAACTAAATTAATTCATTAATTTAATAGAAGTAGATGTAAAATTTATCTAAATGTGACAAAGATGAATAGTGATAACGACTAGATTGAGCAATTTCCACCCATCCATAGGAAATTCTACATAGAACTCCACCCCCTAGCCAAGCTATGACACTACCAAGTCGAAGTAGGAATAATCGCTCTAAATCCAATTTATAGGAAATTCAATGAGGACAACTTCCATCCAAGTTTTACAAAGGTCATACAACTATAGGCACCCACATTACTTGTCTCTCATAACACATGAGAAATCCCTTCTCTACTTCTCAGTACATAAAGTCTTTACCTTGTGCTTTTGAGAGAAGACATAGAAGGGACAACTTATGTCACAAAACTTCTTGTAGATTTTCCTAGTTTTCTATCTCTTTTCTACATGTATATCTACTTGTTTTCATGGTTGGCATGATCTATATGTTCATGGCACTTTGTTTTCTGCTCTCCTCTCTCTAAACCTTATCTTCCCTTCTATTTTTCCCAGCTTGTCTTCTAATATCTGAATTTTCCATGCATAATTACCTAACAAGAATTCCCCCCCACTATTTATTGTTCCAAGAATGTAGGGGAGGCACCTTCCTAAATTATATGAGTGATGGATTGACACTGGGAATTAGTTATCTCCACTACTCAGAATTTTATTAAGGTGAATAAGGTGAAGAAGATAAAGTAGGATATATAAAATAATAATAAAGAAATCCCTTAGACCCCTTACCTTTCCCCTCTTGTGGTATCATAGTCCCTATAGGTGCTCATAGTCTACTAGTCTTGGTCATCATTATTTTATTAACTGTAAAAAATAAAACGTTTACAATTTTTACAATTTAACCCATGGTGATCAATATAGCAAAAAATAAGATATCCATGCATAGTTTAAACAAATATAATTACAAATTTTCTGAGGAGATGATTTGGGATGTTACAAATGAACTCATTAACTAGTATCTAACATTTAAGACAAAATATAGAATAAAATAATTAACAAAATTTTATTAGCCAATGGAAAGATAATAGACAACACATTATGTAAGACTTGATACAACTATATGTGCTCTAAATCTACCCTTAGGGATGGGTTCTTGACCTCCTTATGCTCTCCAACTCCAGGTTTGCTAAAAGAGTGAAGGAATTCTTAGTGGTAGAGGGATAAGAGATATATTGATAAATCTCTAAGGAGGAATTATAACAAGGTAACTTTACTTGATGAATTGTGTAACATTAATGGCTTTATTTATAAGTGAAAGGGTGGACCTTTCTAGATTATATTCAATCTAAACTATCCCAACGTGTTAATGAAGTAATGAATATAGATGAATAAAAAATACTAAATCAAACTTTAGTAATAGCAATAAAAATTTCAGAAAGCCCACAATTACCCATCGTACCATTTTGGAGGGTGTGTAAATATTAATAAGCCAACAAAATATTTTTTATTTTTTATTTTAATATAATATTGTATATCTTGATGGATTAAACTCTTTGTTTCCTATCAAGACAAATCAATTTTTTATAAATCATGAACTTTTCTCCAGTTATTTTTTCTAATTTGAACATGTTGATTGCAAAAACACGCTACAATGTTGGAAAAGATTAATAATGCATTTGTAATGTTATCTCAACCTAAAATGCATTTGTAATGTTATCTCAACCTAATTTACCTTTGCATTATTTATAAGTTTTTTAAAACATTTTTTTACTTCATTGAAAAACACATTTTTTTAAATAAATAAAACAAAAATGATTATTTAAATCACAAGCATTTCAAATAAGGTTTTATCCTAAATTCTAAAAATGTGAATATACTCGATAATAAGTTAAAAATCTATATAATCGATGGACAAGGTTTTGTATATTCACTGATGTGATATGTTTGAGATGCATGATTTCCAATCAAAATTGTTAATTGAAGCGAATGTGTACAAGTCTTCTAACATATAAATGTACTAATAATAATATGAATAAATGTACTAATAATAGTTGCAAATAATACGTAAAATCCATTATTTGTAACTATTGTAGAATTAATTACATAGTGCAAATAATACGTAAAATCCATTATTTGTAACTATTGTAGAGTTAATTACATAGTTCAATAATAGAGCAATGAAACATGTATAACCCAATCATCTAATACATTACATAATACAATATCATATCTTATGTTACATAATACAATATCATATTCATAAAATGTATTTAATTTCTTAATTTTACAATTTCTTCTACCATATGCAAATTCGATGCATCTTTGTGGGCCCTTGCTTGAAAACAATCCACTCTTCCCCTAACCATCCGGAATTACTTTAATTTTAAATATCTTCATAATGCAAATCCTCAGATTGTATGTATTAGAAATCCTAATAGTAAAAGTGTGTGTCATTGTGTTTGAGCTCATACAATTAAAAAAAAAAAAAAAAAATCACATTTTTGGTATTACGACTAAAAATAACCAATGATTAAATAAATCTATCTTTTATGTAATTTGTGATTTTTACGTGTTAATCTCTCCCCTCTCTTTTCTATACATAATTCAAAACTTTATATAATTGAATTATTGTTTTATTTGAAATTTAATGATTTAATATTAAATGATAATAATTATAATAAGTGGTGGCAAGAAGGGGATTAGGTCAGGGGCGACGGGTGGGGAAGCATGGTTGCACTACATTACCCCAGAAGACAAATTGAATCATCTTATACATGGAACTTGGGTCTAGCCTTTGACAACTAGGTGGAATTGTATGGTCTCCTCCAGTGAATAATTTTAGCTAAATCCTTCTCCCTCGGCACTTTGGTTATAGTGGGTGAATCAAACAATATTATTAGACATCTCAATTTATACACATTTCTTTCTAATATCAAAAAAATAGATTATATAATATTTTTGTCCCACTTATCCTCTATCCGGAAGGTATCAAAAAAACTTGTGCTTAGATAAATAAATTCCATGGAAAATTATCTTGCAAATGTTGTAGTTTCTTTCACACCTGGAACTCTAATGGTCAAGGGATCTATGATGGAGGGTCCTATTCCCTAAAACCACCTCATGAACTTAGCAATGCTTAATATATCTATGGCTCAACCTTCATGAACAAACCACTCTGAAAAAACCCACATGCTAGTGAGAGTGGATGAAATTTTGATTTAACTTCCCACAAGCTGCCTCATGAACACTCATATGATATCTCTCAGTGAAAGGAAAACTCTTAGTGCACATGAATGAGGTTTTAGGTGTCATTTTATGTTGTATTCATGCAATGGGAGTGGTACATAGTCCCAATATGTTGAAAATAGCAACAAGAAAATCCTAATTTAATTTTGTCCTTGAATTAAATTAGGAATTAAATTGTAATTCTAGTTCTCATGGCAACTTGTAATAGTTAATTAAGTTAATTTGACTTAGTTGGCTTAGTAAATTCGAGTTGGGAGTCTATCTAGAGTCATTTATAGTGGTTCCTAAATTTTAGGGGCTGAGGTTGAGTTCTTTTGAGTTGTAATAATTCAATGTAACTAAGTTAAATTCAATTAAACTAGTTCCATCTGATGGAGGAATTAGTGGGAGATCCAGTAGAGGCGTGTAACTTGCAATAGTGGGGTGTACCCAACATTGCTCAACCAGTAAACTGAAGATTCACTCATAATTAACTCATGCATGTCAGATTAGAGAAAGACCCAGATGAGATTGGAGTTCAGGGACAATGTACTATAAGTGGTATAATCATCTAAATTGTATAGGTAGTGCATGAAATTAGAGGAAGGCCTATGATGGATTGTGCAATTATGGATGAGGAATTTCCCAATTAAATATGGGTTAATTCCCTAGGAAACTGTGCAAGGAAATAGGAGCTTGGCAGGCAGAAAATTTGGCTAAGTATTGGTTGGAGCTTGTTTGTGAATCAATGAGATATATTGTGATAGTGCATAGTTTACTCGGGATTGAGCAAAGCATTGTAATCTTCTCAAATTTTATAATTAATGCAATATACATATAGCATGGGTTTTTAGTTGTGGATTTCCCCATAAAATTATTATGTTATGTGTGATTGAATTCATCCTTTTTCTGCTTCCTGATTTCGTCGATCTATTATTGTTTCCGCTGGTGAGTAGAGTAGACTCAATTCAATTGTTTTAGCATATTGCAATCTACATTTTGAATCTACAAGGAATTTCTCCAAGGCATCAGAGCTGAAATCACTATAGAACAGGAAAATATGAATTTGTCTTTTGCAGGAGAAATCGAATTTGCAATATCATACTTCAGAGCCAGAAGGATGTTGTTCTACGGATTGAGACTCGAGTATTCCCTTGAGGGTAGCTCGAATTACCTTATATGGAAGGACGAGATGTAGCCAGTGTTGGAAGAGAACATGCTTAAGGAATTCATAGACAATGATATTCCTAAGCCTCCAACAACTGATGCTCAGGATTTGGTAGAATGGAGAAAGTGTGTGGCAAAGGCGAGAAGAATTATCCTAGAAGGAGTTTGAGATCCTATTGTCTCGAATCTCCAAGATAAGGAAATTCTAGTTGCAATGAGGAAGGCCTTGACAGACCTGTTTCAAAACAACAGTGACCAAAAGAAGCTGGCACTAAAGGACAAGCTCAGAAAGATCAAGATGGAGAAGGGCGACACAATACCGAAGTACTTGAACAATTTGACCCAATGTTGGGATGAGCTTGGAAGTGTTGGTGTTACAGTTGTTAAAGATGATCCGGTGAGCATATCACTTCTAGGACTTCCTAAGGGCTGGCATAACTACCAAGACTTAGTTAATGGGAGGGAGAAGCTACTAGAGTGGGAACGATTGTGGTCCAATTTGGTACAAGAAGAGATCCAATGGAACACCAGAGATGGATCCTCATCCAAGCATGATGATAAGGAGAATTGTGCCTTAGCTGGAAAGGTGAAGAATGGGAAGGGGAATTCATCCCATTCCAAATCAGATTCCAGTTCAAGCGGAAAGAAGAAGGACATGTCAAAGATTAAATGCTTTCACGACCACAAGTTGGGACACTATACCAAAAAGTGTCTGCACAAGAAGGTCGGCAAGAGTCCCTTAGGATGAGTGGTAGGTGAAGCTCTTGTTTCACAATTTGAAATGGATTTCACCCTCAATGCTTGCATGGTGACATTGGTGATGGGTAGTGTGTGGTACCTGGATAGTGGAGACTCATTCCATATGATCAGAAATAAAGAGTTCTTCAGTGACTTGGAGGAGAAGGACCTCCAAATGCACATTGAGATGATGAGAGGTATAGCACGACTAAATTTGATATTGTTACCTTTCAGAGGGAGTATGGTTCTCCTCTAAAATTAAAATATGTAATGTATGTTATGGGTTTGAAGAAGAATTTGGTTTCAATTTCCATGTTGAAGGATCGTGGGTACGATGGGATATTTAGAAAGGGAACAGTTTTCCTTCGTCACATAGCCTTGGGACAGGTGAAGTGGATCGAGGTTCAGGTGAAGAACCTCTACAAATTAGATGTAGAAGGTTACGCTACTTTGAGGACTAAAGCAGAGAAGGTGCAAAGCCAAGACATCAATGAGTTGTGGCATAGAAGATTGAGTCACTTGCACCACAAAGATTTGAAGATCATGCAGAAAATTTCTATAGGACTTCCCAAGGGTGCACTAGAGCAGAGAGACACATTCAAAGGGTGTACATTGGGGAAGTACACTAAAGCTTCCTTACATGATAAAGACAATCAAGCACAAACAATCCTTGATCGAGTTCACTTAGATGTGTGTGGACCGTTCTCAACAGCATCCACACCCAGGCAAAGGTATTATGTAATATTTGTTGATAATTTTTCTCATGAGTGCTGGATTTCCTTCATGTAGAGGAAAGATCATAAGTTCGCTAAATTTTGTGAATTTAAAGCACTTGTCGAGAAATATACTGACAATAAAGTTAAAGCTCTCAAAAGTGATAATGGTGGAGAATATGTGTCGAATGAATTCAAGAATTCCGGTGCATAAGAAGGCATTCAACAGGAGTTAATAACACCTCATAACCCACATCATAATGGGTTTGATGAAAGGAAGAGAAAAAGTATCATGGGAGTGGCACGTGTGATGTTACATGATCGGGGTCTACCATTGCACATGTGGGCTGAAGCACGCAACACAGTTGTTTATTTGTAGAACAAAAACCCTCATCTAATTCTTAGGATGAGTACACCAGAAGAAGCTTTTTCAGGTAAAAAACTAGATGTGGCACACTTCAGGATCTTTGGTTCATCATTCTACTGTCATGTTACCAAGGATGCACAGAAAACGCTAGAGCCAACAGTTGAGTTGGGCATATTTGTGGGGTACATTGATACACCTCGCAACTATCGGGTGTACCTGCCATCCAACAAGATGACAGTGGTTCATAGAGATGTGAAATTCGATAAGAGAAGGCCATGAGATGTTCCCTTGAGAGGGAGCTTCAGTTACATGCAGAAGTGGAGATTTTAGCTCCAAAGGAGGAACCTCGGGAAGATGTGGAGCAGCCACATGAAGAGGAGTAGATAGTGGAAGCACCCACTCATGCATAGACTTCTAGAGATGGAAGGAAGCACATCAAAGAGGTTGACAGATTGATGCATGATGCTAGAGAGAATGTGTGAGCACTCACATCACAATGCAGGCAAAGGAGGTCACTGGATCGGTACATTGGCTACATGGATCTTATGAGCGAGAGTGTAGAGGTTGAGCCATCCTCATTCAAGGAAGGAGTGCAACAACCAATATGGGTTGATGTTGTTGTACTCGTTTCTCATAGGCAGTTCTTGGTTACAAAAACAACGCCGAGAAACCAACTCGACCAGTCTTTAGGTTCAAGATGGCCCTTGAACCAGAGGGGGCTCCCTCAATTGTTACAAGGCTTTGTTTAACATTGTTCACTGTCACTAGACATCAGCCTATGAAGCACAATGGCCAAATTTATGATTTATTTTTGGTGGTTGCTAATGATTGTCCAATCTCTATTTATGAATAAATCCCTCTCTTGCAAAGTCCTTAGTCAAAGTTCTAACATCCAGTTTGATAAAAAAACATGATTTTTAAAGGATTCGATAGAAGAATATAAGGGAATTCATGATAATTAAGCATAAATACTAAATACTTAATCAACCAGATAGAATGGATACATGTAAAATATTTGTACAGCCAAACAAAACACATTCAAGAGATGACAGAGGAAACAATTAACATATGTAGAGGAATTAACCAAGACAAACAATCTTGTTAATTAATCTATTTAAATGATTATAACTTTGTAGGGGATTTTAGAGAGATTGACACTTAATCTATTCTTACCTAGATCTTCTATAGTACTTTGAACATGTGCAGTTATGAAAGCACTAGAAAAACATATAGGAAACACAATTTATGTCAAGAACTAGAGCTAGAATACTTCAATTAGGATTTTTGTAATAAAATCTTTACAATAGTGACAGGGTTTTAGCATCAAAATCCAACCCTTTGAACATTACAATTAAAACAATATATAGAATAAATCTCTCCTAAACTGTTACAATATTTCTGGAATAAAATCTTGAACAATAACTAAAAATAAAACAATCTTTAGATGGTCTGCAAGAAATTAGGAACAACTCAAAAATCTTTAACCTCAAATTTGGGACATGGATTCTTTGATTGCTCCTTTTTCTGCTTGAGATTTGGAATTATGTTGATTTTTTTCCTTGATACTCTGAAGTTGTTGAATACTCCCTTGTTATTTCTCCCTTGGTGTTTTGCAAATTGTTGGTGAGAAACCCGAGTGGGATAGCTTGATCGAGATATCTGAACTACTTTCAGTACTCCACAACAACGCAATTGCTGCAATACAAGTCCTTACTCAAAGACACCTGGAAGTTTTAATCAATTTGGTTTGATACACCAAATGATATTAGGTGTAGTGTTTTATAATTGCTACGTTAACCTAAAAATTTTCTCCTAAAACCACTAATGGATTTTTTTTTTTGGGGGGGGAGGGGGGGGGCACTCGGCCGTATGTGGTTTCAACTCAAGGGGGTGTGAAATTCACCATAGATTGCCACATATACAAAGTTAGTTTTATCAAAACCACTTTTCAGACCCCCCCCTCTTTGTTAAACTTTGGAAAACATGGGCGGTCTGAAAATGAATGATGGTCGTTGATCTATGAGCCTTAGCCCCTGGGGCTTAGGTAGAAATTATATAATTAGGGCCAGGGGAACCAAGATCAAAACCTTTTTGGGGCTTAATCCCTTTATCTAGAAAAGGGGGTCTATTCTTCAAACTATAACATTATAATAGTCATTTCAAATAATACTTCGAGACTTAGTAGAAAAGGGGGCCAATTCTTTAGAAATATCAAGCTACATGGGACCACATAATATTTGCTTGGGCCTTTATAATATCGAGACTTCGCAATCAGCGATTTTATAACATAGCACTTGGTTGCACCCTCTAGGAATTGTGATCATCGATCACCTTCCATGTTTAGCCCTGATCCTTTTTCTCTTCACGTGACCACAATTAAGCCCTCATATCAGAGCTCCTTTTCCCGACAATTACAATTAAAAATTTTGAAGTGTCACAAGTTACAAAACAATGATTGCAATCGCCGATCACCTTTTACGTGTTTATCTCTGGTCAATTGGCTCTTCACGTGACCGCAATTAAGCCCTCATATCAAAGCCCCTCTCTCGAAGGTTTTCAATCGAAGATTTTACTCCGATGCACAACAAGCCTCAACCTCTGATTGCCGATATTCGATTGCTGATGTCATCACTATGACATCACTGCCACATCACTAGCACATGTTAGCCTGTGATTGGTCACACGTGTCACCCATTTTGGTCCCTTCTAACCCTTGAAAATGTCAAATCTACCTGCCACATGTCCACCGTATGGCCATGTCATTGTTGATGTCATCCTCCACGTGGCCCCTATCAGTTCCAATCAATTGCTGCCGCACATCCCTTTTGGAGGAGAGAGAAAAGACCCTACTTTCCCTATTCTAGGATGAATTTCCTTTTTTATTTGGTTTTCAGTCCTCTCAACAATTTACCACTAGAGGCCTATTTTACCAAAATCCCAGTGATTTCAACATGTGACCACCCTACCTCCATTGTGAATCGTTGATTGCCGACCCTGCTGAATGTTGACTGACCATAAACCTTCGGGATGCAGGATTTGGAACCTCTAGGATGCGAGATCTAGAACCTCCGGGATGTGGGATGTGAGACATAACACTTATGCAAATTTTCTTTATTTTCTGGATTTTGAATAGTGAACTTCAACTTGTTCTATCTTTTGATCCAGGAGTCCATTTGGGGAGTTCTATATACCATTGGAAAGATAATATAGAGTGATTTCCAATGGAGAAGATATGATAAATATCTAAGTCCTTCTAATGCTTGAAAAATGACCTCAAACTTTCCTCTCTTATTTATTCAGATTTCCAAATAAAAATTATATAAGCCTGAGGATTTAGCCAGGAGGTAGACTTGCTTAAATTGATTTTTTTTGTAACTTTAAAGGGTGTCAAAATAAGTTACAATAGATCCCATTGTTGAGTATTATGACTCCATTATCAGACACAATGTTTGGGAAGTGGTCCCAAGACTAACAGACAAGTCAGTGGTGAGTTCCAAATGGATTTAAAAGGTAAAGCAAGAAGCAGATGGGAGTGTGGAGAAACACAAGGTCAAATTTGTGGCCAGAGGGTTCTCTCAGGTGGAGGGAATTAATTATGATGAGACATTGTCTCAAGTAGCAAGGTACTTGTCAATCAGATCTATTCTAGTACTGTCAGCGCTGATGGGATGGAATATACATCAGATGGATGTGAAGAGAACATTCCTCACTGGCTTGATTGAGGAAGAGGTGTATATTGAGCAACTAGAAGGATTTGAGACCTTCAACAAGGAGTTGCATGTGTGCAGACTCAAGCGAGCATTATATGGACTAAAAAAAGTGCCCTGTGTTTGGTACACTATAATTGAAAACTGTTTCACCAGGTTGGGCTTCATCAAAAGTGAAGCAGATGTGAACCTCTACCATATTGTGGTTGAAGGTAAATTGTTGATTATAGTATTATATGTTGATGATTTGATTCTAACAGGTGATGAGAAGCTGATAAAATATTACAAAGATGATCTTGCAAGAGAATTTGAAATGAAGGACCTGGGGCTCATGCATTACTTTTTTGGTATGGAAGTATGGTGAGGAGATGAGGAACTATTTTTTTCTAAGGGAAATCATGTCAAAGAGATACTAAAGAAGTTACACATGGAGAGCATCAAACCCATGGAGACTCCTCTAACAGGTAACTGGAGGAAGTAAGATGCTACTTTAGGTGAAGTAATGGATGATACTATTTATAGACAAATTGTGGGTTCACTTATGTATTCGATGAACACATGACTAGACATGTGTTTTGTAGTTAACCAGCTTAGTCATGCCATGGTTAAATCAACCAAACTTTATTGGAAGGAAGCTAAAAATGCATTGAGATACCTCACAGGCACCACTTAGTTTGGTCTGTGGTAAAGAGAGACATAGGGAGTGAAGCTTCAAGGCTTCATAGATGCAGATTATGCAGGGAGTCCATCCGATAGTAAGAGCACATCAGGGGGAATCTTCAGTATTGGGTCAGCAACAACTTCTTGGTACAACAAGAAGTAGAGATCAATAGCACATAGTTGAGAAGAAGCAGAGTACATGGTTGCTATTCAAGTAACTTGTGAGGCTATTTGGATTAAGAAGATCCTATTTGGGTTATTTGGTTAGCAGATGGATCCTATAGTGATTTACTACGATAATCAGAGTTGTATCAAACTCTCTAAGAATCTTATTTTTCATGATCGGTCCAAGAATATCAACATTCGGTATCACCATTTACAAGATTGTGCGTAGAGGAGAATCATGTTGCTGGAGTACATTCCTACAGAGGAGTAGGATGCAAATATTTTGAAAAAGGCATTGTTTAGATGCAAATTCGAGTTTCATGGAGGTAGGATTGGGGTAGCAGATAATCCCTTTATTATTGAGAGGGAGTGTTGAAAATAGCAACAAGAAAATACTAATTTAATTTTTTCCTTGAATTAAATTAGGAACTAAATTGTAATTTTAATTCTCATAGCAACTTGTAATAGTTAACTAAGTTAATTTGACTTAGTTGGCTCAATTAATTTTAGTTGGGAGTCTATTTAGAGTCACATAGAGTGGTTCTTAAATTTTACGGGCCTAGTTTGAGTTATTTTGAGTTGTAATAATTCAGTTTAATTGAGTGAAATTCAGTTAAACTAGTTCCAACTGATGGAGGAATTAGTGGGAGATCCAGTAGTGGGGTGTAACCTGCAGTAGTGGGGTGTACCCAACACTGCTTGTTAGGTCCCTATACTACTAGTGTAATCCCTTATTATTATTAGTAAACCCCCCTTATTATATTTTTGTGCCCATGTAGTCCCCATATTGTTATTATTGTGCCCCATAGAAGTCCACTATTGTTATTATTGTGCCCTTACATTATTATTGTTATGTCGGCTCTCATTATATTATGACCCCTTAGACTCCTATATATAGAAAGGAGGTATTGTCATTTGTATCATCCAAGAATTATTCATTTGTGTAATGTAAAGGAGGTTGCCCCCTCGAAGAGGCTTATTTTGAAGGCGTTTATCTGTCTTTTCTATCTTTTTGTGAGCTGGTTTCATAACATTTGGTATCAGAGACTTGGATTCTAGGGTTTCGCTGCTCCAAACAGGTCATCGTGGAATTTTCGCTATAACTTTTTCGCTACGAAGTTTCAGAATCTAAACAAAAAACCTATTTGAGAAGAAATCGGTTTGAACCTCGGGTCCAAATTTCCGATCTTGTCTCACTATAGTTTCGGAGATATGATCTGAGTAAGTTAGGGTTTTTGCAAGATCTAGAATTTCATCTCATACAGGTCATCATGGAATGTTCGCTATAATATTTTTTCTACGAAGGTTCAGACTTTAAAATTAAAACCCATTTGAAAAACATTCTTGGTGAAGCTCAAGTCCAAATTTTAGATCTTTTCTCGCTATATTGCCGGTGATATAATCTTAGGAAGTTAGGGATTTTGCAGACTCTCGAATTACATTTTAAACAGGTGACCTTAGGAAAATCGTCATAACTTTCTCTCTAAGCATCATATTGAAATTTCGTAATAAGTTACGGAAAGAAGATGGACTGAAGTATTTTGTGTATATTTTTCAGATCCTAATTTTGAAACAGTGACACATGGCACTTAGTACAAGTGCGCTCTACTAAACCAGTCTATAATCAGGTCATCGTGGGAGATTTGACATAACTCTTCCTTGGAGAATCCAATCTTGAGCAGACTTGTAGGGTTAGAAAGAGATCATAGAGGGATACTGGAGGACAAAATTTTAGAACTTGGAGATATGAAATTACAGGGTCACAGTCATTTCAAGATCGAGCTCCTAAAATCAAGAAAAGACGATATGAGGAAGTTTGATGACAAGGATCTGGTAAATTGGATACTACAGATGGAGCAATATTTTGATCTACATGAGGTGAAACTATTACAAAAGGTACGTATTGCATCTTCATATTTAGAACCAGACCAATTTTTATGGTATAAAGGTCTTTGTTCTCGTAAACCACTTGTTATGTGGTCAATTTTCATGAAGGAAATGATAGCACATTATGAGGATACAAAGAGCAACACCTTCTTTAGCCAATTTATAAATATCAAACAAAATTGTTCAATGACAGAGCACATTGAGGACTTTCAAAAATTGAATATAAGGGAAAATGATATTCCAAAGAAGCAAAGGATTGATGTCTCCATAGGGACTTTAAAGGATAACATTCAACATGAGGTTCATCTTCCAGACCTGATTCATTGGAGAAGGCATTTAGGTTGGCAAGAAAAGTGGAAAGAAAAATTATGGAAATAAGGAAATCTACCCCTAAAAACTATAAATATGGAAGTGTTGCTTCTCCTAGCCTTCCACAACCTACAAGGTTGACACCACAACAATTGGAAGAAAAAAGAGCAAAAGGGCTTTGTTACAATTGTGATAACAATACATTAAAGGTCATAAGTGTGCTGAGAAGAAATTATTTTACATAGATTGTGAAGAGGAGGAAGAAAAGGAACAAGAAACATCAAAACAAGAGGATATACACCAGGAACCAACCCCATAGAAAGAAGAAATGAATTTGACCATATCTTGTAAAGCATTGGAAATAATTACCACTCCTCAAACTCTCAAGATAGAAGGACATATCAAGAAGAAAAAGTTGCAAGAAGTGAAAGATTACATCGAGAAAGAAGAAATGAATCCAACCATATCTTGTAATTCATTGGTCAAAATTACCACTCCTCAAACTATCAAGATAGAAGGACATATCAAGAAGAAAATGTTCAAGAAGTGAAAGATCACATTGAGCATCAAGAAATGAATCCGACCACATCTTGTAAAGGATTGGAAGAAATTAACACTCCTAAAACTCTAGAGATAGAAGGACATATCAAGAAGAAAAAGGATAGCACCAAGATATGAAAGGCTGAAAAGCCTGGAAATCTATTTGAAAATTTAGATGGTATGGGATTCTTGGCTGAAAGCAATTCTGAGAAAGCAGAAGAACATTCAGTGTCTGCTCTTAAGCAACCGGTTTGGAGAAATGGAAGGCAGCCACTGCAGTTGGAAGAAAACCATCGTGCTACTTACAGGCCATTTAACCAACTAGAGAATGGAAATGACTCAATACTTACTATTCTAGATGGGGAGTCAAAGCAGCTAATCCCTCTTGGAATTCGGTCAGAGCATGCTTATGCAAGAAGTCTTGCTCGGTTTGCTGCAAACCTTGGACCAGTTTCCTGGAAGATTGCAGCTCAGAAGATAAGGAGAGCTCTGCCCCAGGTGTCTCATTTGGCCCTGGATGGGTCGGTGATTATGAGGCTCCTCCTCGTGCTTTATTGTCACATGAAAGAATATTTGTGGCATCAGTGTCCTCTTCCACTACCTCGCCAATTGTTCCAGGTGAAACCAAGATTAAATCAAATAACGCTGAAGATAATCCCAGACTAAGAGATGAAGGGCTTCCAAAGAACTTAATTTCTGAAGGCAGGACTGTTACATCAGCTACAGCGGCTTTGTCAGCAAGACAGTTGGTTTCAAATTCTGCAATATGTCAAGGGATAGATAATTGCCAATCTATTCGTAATCCTCAATCTGAAGTGATTGGGCATGGCACATTAAATTCTAGTGGTGATGGAAGAGCTAGTTTGCCTTCTCCGGAAGTAAACAAGGCTCCATAAGGTCAGGTTTAACTGTTACCACATCCAGTGACCTAGCCCTTGCAGGTACAAAATTGGGTTCAGAAGTAACACAGTCCAGATTACTTGAAATGGTCTCAAGAAATAGCACACTCATGCATGGGGCCTCATTAAAGTAGGCTGATGGTTCAAGGTCCATTGCCAGTCTTCAGGTAATGAAATCTGAAAATATGACAAATGACAGTGATGCACGTGGTGTTGCCAGAAAAGCAAGTGATGCATCAAAACGCGGGTGTAGTTATCCTGGTACAAATATTGCAGTCACCACAGTAAGCTCTTCTCTATGCAACTATCAAGCTGGATCGAGAGTTTTGCAGGGACATCAAGTCGCAAGTAGTCAAGAACATGCTAAGCAGGACTTAAATGGTTTAGCTAATTTACTGCATGGCAAGATGCTAGCATTAAATCAAAGAGGTTCTAATCTGTCTG
>APFE030588484.1:0-24474 GCA_000404065.3 Pinus taeda
TCATCCTTAACTAAGTGGTTGAACATTTCACATATGCAATGAGTTATTTCTGCATCTCCATATTTGCTTTCTATTAGATTAATGAAGTACAAAATTATTCAATCGTCATCCCAAGGAGACTTTCTCCCAAAATTGAGAGGCAGAGTAACCAAGTATTTCATTTAGTTTTATTTCTGTAATTGGTTAGATATCAATTTCACTGTCAGTTTTTTCATGATTTGGAAATAATGGTAAAATAAGAATATAAACTTTGTTTTCATTTCTTTCTTAGCTTTGTTTATATATCTTTCTTAGCTCTGTTTTCATTTTTAAACTTTGAGCAGTCTTTAAGAGAGTTAGATTTAGTTTTGATAATTTACATTGTAAATCATTAGGAATTAAAAGACTAAAAACCCCCAAAAAAACATAAAACATAAAAACAACAAAGTAAGAAGGGTTAGCTAGCACAAACAGTGCACTACAGTTCATCAATTTACGATACCTGGATTGATAATTCATGTAGAGAAATTTAGGACACTAAACTCACCAAACAGTTATTCACTATGATTTTGTGTAGGGAAAAATAATTAATTTTTAGTTAGTAGGTCCTATTTTTATTTTGCATTTATACAATTGGGCTTCCATGGGCTAAGAAATTTGGTCAGATGTGCCTTATTTAGAGCATCTCTTTCACTTGTTGCTTGATATCATTATTTTCAATAAGAGAGTAGTGGTAGATTGGCTGATTGCGTAGAGGTCTATTTTGGGTCAATTTGATTGAATGCTTGACATGAGAGTACAAAGCTACCCTAATGGTTGAAGAGAAGATGTCATTGTATTGTTCCATGACCTTGTCCATTGTCCTCTATTGCATGGAGGAGCACTTTATGGAGGTCATGGATGTGGCCACAATATTCCCCTTACTTTGAGAGTGAATCAATAAGAATAAAACTTTCCTAATTTTGGACATGATCTTACTACATTGCTTAAAAAATATCAAAGAAATGGAAGTAGGCAAGTCTACCTCCAGTATCCTATATATTTGTCTACCAAAATTAATAATAACACTACAAGGTCTAGACTCCTATATAACACGATGCTTCCACAAGTATCATTGGACTAAAATAACATCACAAATTTCAAGTGGACAAATATCACATAATGCATCACCGTTGAGGTGATTGATGTCTTAGGATAAGTGACACTATTGGCTAAGGCAAACATCTCACCCTTTTTAGAGCTACTTAATGTTGTATGGCTATCGGTGTGATGTTGTTGGTAGGCCCAACAACGTTAAAAAATCTACAACAATGATATTCACTTGACTCTCACTATCAATAATGAAAGGTAGTGGATCACCCTTCACCCACATATGTAATTGAAAGAGTTTCTCACCTTCCTTTAGATATTCGAGCTCATTTGGTGCACCACGGTCATGGAAATGATGTGTTTGGGTTCTACGTCAATGATATTTTTCCCCTTGTTATGGTATAGCTCATATAAAGAACATACATCTGACTCTGATCCTTTTAGTTTGGTCAATAATGATTTCCTTATGCAACATTGATTAGAGTTATGAGAGGATATCTTCTGCAACTCACACCACTTTCCCATATGTTTATTCATCTTCCCATTACTATTCCTTGTTTGTGGCAAAAATCAGTTATCCTTGGGTGGTTTTCTCTAGCTCTATTCATGATTATGTGATTTGGGGATTACCTTGGCATACTTCTATTATGAGGGATTCACAAATAAAAAGTAACTCTTCTTTTATTAAAACTTTTACTCAATTGTGACAACATACGGAGTTGTTATGCCAAGTGAATAAATGTCTAATAAATCCATTTTCATATAAATTTGTTTATGTAGAAATGCAAAATACTTGAGCACTAGATGTTTCTAAGAGTCTTATATACCCAAGTTGGTGCATAAGGTGTGAAATTTTGTGAACTCTACCACTACTTGGACCCTCTCCTACCGTAGTGTGGTCCATATCATGTGATGGTCTTCAAAGCTTCTAATGGGGTGATATTTTTCCTTAACAATTTCCCTAAAAGAGTCACAAGTTAGTGAAATTGAAAATAGTGTGGATTCCTCCATGTCCTCTCATGGTAAGTTTCCCACCAATCCTTGAGATGGGGGCAGCCTTCAAGAGTGAAAAGGTAATATTTTCTCTATGAGAAAAATTGTGCATTGAAAAGTATCCTTCTATATAATTTAACCATTTGTCCAAAGCATTGACATCTATATGGCCTTCAAATATAGGAATATGAAAATTAACTTATACCTTGAAGGGAGTTACACCTTAAATGTGACCACTTGATGAATATGCATCCTCTATTGGAATCCATCGAAGGATCTCATAAAAATTATCCATCAATTATTCCTTTTTCACTCGAGGGATTCTTGGAGAAATTGTTTAATGTAATATCCTATTGTCTCATCCCTATTTTCTTCTGCCATGTGAGGCTAATGAGGTTAGAGAGGAACGCCTTGCAAGGGCTCAAGAAGTTTGAGTCTCAACTCCCTATACACTGACCTCATTGGGGACATGAACTAAAAGATAGATGAAAAGTAGATTAATCTAATACCACTAACATCAAAATATGACGGGAATGAAATGGTACAAAAATTGGTAACCAAAATATATAGATATAGTGAAACTTGAATTTTATTAATAAATAGAATGTGATAAAACTACATAAATATAGAATGAAGACAAACTAGCTTGAGCGATGGTAGATTATCTTTGAGAAGAGATGTGATGTCTATGTGCCTTCACTACATTATCTTACAATGAGGCTACAAGGAATTTTTATCATAAAGAAGCAATAAGAAAACCATAAACATCCAAAAAGCCTAACCCTAGGAGATGAAGCACCAAAAGGCTTATGGGCCGTGATAGGGTATGTTGGAATTCCAACTTCCTAGGGTCCTAACTACGACATATGATCTCAGTTTGAGGAACTTGGTATCCCATTAGAAATATATTTATCGAGAAGTATATTTTCCAATTAGACTTGGAAAACTATGAATGTCAAGTATTTGTTTCGCTAAAAAAAATTCTTTAGAACCACAAAATGACTTTCGAAGTTCAAGACCAAAATAACTGCACAAAATTTAACAAAATTAAAAAATATTGTGTGAACCATTGGAAATATGGTGTGTGACCATCGATATCCACCAAGATTACAAATTGGACATGCTCAAGGGTAATTTTTGAAATGTCACATTGTCGAACAAGAAGTCACACCATAATAACTTTGTCATTGAGAGGTTGTGCATGTTTCACCTCTCTAATTTCATCTATACTATTATTAGCTCCAAGAAAATATATCATCATGTGATCATCGAAAAAAAATTCTTCAGACATAATAGTCATGGGAGATTCATCTATTGTACTAGAACTTAGAATCTCCTTTTCTAAAAATCTATGTATTTCCATACCTACCCTTTCCTTTTTCCTTGTTTCAATGATCTTTTCTATGGGGCTTTTTCCTTTACAACAAAATTTTATAACTATGAGGTTTCCCATTTTTAAATGAATTGAAGTTACAAGGAGCAAAATTTGCCTTGCAAATACAAATAGAGATACAAATTGTCTTTGAGTTACAAAAATTGTCATCCAATTACACAAGAAGATAATGATTATCTTCCAGTCTTACAGAAGAGGACAACATTTGTTTTCTAGTTCCTCAACAAGAGGATAATTGTTCTGAAATTACTAAAATTCCCTTCCAATTTTACATTAAATTTTTATTGTAGTTATATGATAAGACAAAAATTTGATTCCCAATATCACAAGTATATTTGAGCATTCTCTCCAATTACATAAAAAATCGTATCTAGTGTTCACATATTTATTTCTCTTTTATGCTTAGTCACTAGATTATCATTTGTTGAGATAGTAGAAAGCAATTGTATTAGATAAAATCACTAGCATAGACTAGTGTATATGTGTTGGCTTAGGGCATCTTGACCTAGGTTCAGAGTTAGCTGTGCCAACTAAAAAAAACCCTACACTACTAGCCCTTTCAGAAAAAACCCGTGTAGCACAGGCTGCACTCTCACCCGAAGCAATATGGGGGGATGGAAGAACCAAGTTTCTGCATCCAGAGAGTAGTGTGACGTCTTCCCTTGCCTCAGATTTGCTTTCGAATAGATTTATAAACTCTTAGGGCTCGTTACTACAACTTTGTTAAACAACCTTCAAACCTTTGCAAAGGTCTACGATAAGTCCTTGCAAACCTTTAACAGTTAATTTACCTACCTACGCACATTAGAAAGCAATCCCAAATTGGCGTTCTTGCAGATCTACTTATATTATTAATAAACGTAAGAGGACTCACCCGAACGTATCTCAACATGCATTGCATACATTATTAAGATTTATTCAAGAGAATCGCATAAAATTCGAGCAATATTTCATAAAACAAGTCATTCATTAACAACATATAACATAAATAGACATGAACATAAATACTCGATAATTCTTTAGAAACTTGTCTTCATTGATCTTTAATTCAAGGATTACAGACTCAAACTTGCCTGCACACATAGCTTCAAGTGTCTGTGCACTCATTTGTGGACTGTACGAAGGCTTCTGTGCACTCAGCTACAGAGCCTTTCTTCTTCTAAGCCTTCCATAGCCCTTCGCTCTCATATCTCACCCCCTTCTCCTCTACTACCTAAGACACACCTATTTATAGTATTTTTCATATACTTCCATGGACCACGAACCATGGGTCAATCTCAAAATTGACTGAAAAATTATCCAAAACAAGGGGCTAAGCCCCTTTGACTCGTACTCATCTATAAGCTCTACATCCATAAATCATGGATACTTTACATTATTTACAAAATTGTACCAAAATTTGGGTTATCTTAACCCCAAACTAACCCAGGGGACCCCATGCCAACAGGCCTCCATCACAAAGATCGTGACTCACCCTCGAGTCACACTGTTGGCATCATGATCTTACAGTAAAGATCTCCCACTCCACCTAGATCACTGCAACTTCAGAATCACTCTATTTCGCTTCCTGTTGAACCTCCTCGACCAATTTTTCGGTAGCTGGTCCTTCTACTACCAACCTCATCATTTACTGTGTATGTTGTTGTCCCTTAAGCTTACCTTGAATAGAATTTGTGACCCAATAAGCCTCCTCCAATCAAGGGTACGACCTGGCCTTTAGAAAGGCCTCTTTCTTTTATGCTTCCTCTACCTATGCCAATAGATGCTTTCCTTCCTGTAAATTGGTAAGGCGTTGCGTTGGTGCCAAGGTGCATGTAGTCTCCCTGGCCTTATCATCTTGTTGTTGCCTCTTCCTTACCTCTATGTTCAATGTCTGCAGGTTTGGGTCCTCCTACAGATTGGTTAACAACTCTATAGCCTTATCAAATAGCGTCACACAGTCAGTGACTATGGCATCCAAGGTAGCCATGCCTTCATTAATTGCAACTCTGCGCTACTCCCAGACCTCAGGAAAAGTTATGGGTTGCAACTTTAATTACAACTCTGCAATATTCATGTTGAGCTCAAAAATGACTCGTCCAATTTCTACTCTAGCCTCACCCACTGCAACGGCTAATTTTCTAGCTTTGGCTTCTAGTTGTGCATCCTCCGGGATGTGAAGTTTAGGAATTGACTTACATGCCTTCGCTACTACCAGCTCCATACGTGAACTACGCACCTGTAGTACCTCCTTTTCCTTTAGAGGATGTGTCTTCTCAACGAACAGTTGTTGATTGTTGACTTTCAACTCACTAACGGAAGTGAGTGCTCGTTGTTCTGTGATCCTGAGCTCTTCCAAGAACCCCTCATGTAATGTATGTAAGGACTCAAGTGGCAGTGTGACAAGGTTCAGTCCCATGTTTTTTACTGTGTTAAACATCGTGAGTTGTTCATTAATATCGACACAGATTGATCCTTCTGGCAAAGGGAAGAATCTGACATCCTGCATCTAGTCTATCTCCATGACTATACTCTTTCCTAAAGTCAGACCGATTTGCACGCCACTCGCGTGTCAGACAGTTTCCTAAATTCTAGTTGCTTGGAGCTGCAACTCACGCAGATCCTTCTGGACGCCCCCAAGCATTTGTATGTATTGCTACTCGAACTGTTGTAGCACTTTGGTTGTGGTGTCCCAAATTTTATCGCCAATCTCATCAAGATCGCCCTTTGTTAATGCCATGGGAAAACCCCATGTTTTATCAAATTTATTCTTCTTCCATGTTTCACCCTTGTACTCCATGCCACATATTTTCAAAATAAAGGGGGTGTGCTGCCCTTCATTGCCTCTGTCACCTTATCCTCAAAGCTCTTCTTCCTCTGTCTCCAGTGAAGGTGAATTATCACCTTTCTGTGACTCACACTACTCTTGTTCCACCTGCTCCTTAGCAGTGCGTGGTTTCTCTAAGAGATCCATTTCTGCAACTTCCTTATTTTTTTGTTCTGCTAGGGTATTCACAACTTTCTTAGCAGCCTCCTTTCCTTTCCGCACAGCAGAACTTTCCATGCCCATGTTTGTTCTAACATCTACTTATGACGGGGCACAAAAAACTATAGGCCATACCCCTACAACCTCTTGCACATCCATTTATGTCACCAAATAGGGAAACTGGTGCCATTTCTGCTTTAGATCCTTTCATGCTTGGATGTAGACTCTATGGAAGTCAACCTTGAACACCGCATAGGTTGACAGATGCGTGAATAAGGTTGGGGACAAATTTGGACATTGATTGATTGCCATATGGAAATCCATCTCGATAAAGGTCCAAAATATCTTTTTTCCTGTGATATGCGCAACATCCCTCGTAACCCATGAAGAGGTGAATTATGCTACCTCTAGAAATCCTACCTCGAGCGAAGGAAATTGGCTATCCTCTGGAAATATCCATACGATAAGCACAATTGATATTAATAACCAAGCGTAGTGGAGCACATTGGTTCCCTCTTAGAGCTCGCAGCAGTTTGCTAGGAACTCCTGACAGAGGTATCGGGCCCATTTAAATTGTATGCCTTTTGAGCACTGAGCAGCAAGTGAAACTACTAGCGCTGGAACTTTGTCCGCGTGGAATTTTCTCATGACCTTTCCTGCTAAAATATGGGAAGAAAATTGAACTTTCTAGGCTGTAATAGAGGTAATGGAATACCCTCGCAATTTCTTGAGGAGGTCGTATCCCTTCTTCATCTTGTTTGCAAGCTCTTTCTCCCAGTATTCCATCCAAACTCCTTGGCAAGGTTCAAACCCTTGTAAGGAAGCCGTGTGACTATATGAATCAACATGTCCATGATGGGGATAGGCTCTCCTAGCCATAAGCACCCAATGTGCACCAGTATGAGGTGATGGTGCACACATATCGTATTAATGGGGGTGCATGATAATGTGGCACCAAAAGCAAATTGGCACCAAAAGCAAAGTGAGCAACCTTGATTGCTCAACACCATGGACCCTTTCCATCATCTCCAATGTTGTAACACCTATTTCTTCATAATAGAACTTCCACATATATTCGTTTGTCACCAAATGTGGAAACTTAGTGTGATTCGCGAGGTCCCAAGCCTCCATTTTTAACAATGGGATCCTCGCGATCCAAGGACCTTCGAAAGGGACTTTCACAGGTAGCAGGGGCATGGATACTATAAATATCTCGGTATCCAGGTCCTTTGTGACCTTTGCTTTTCTGTTTTGCAGAGGGATATACTTAGGTATCCTCATTATGGGTTCCACTCCTTCAGCATCAATATCCTCTCTTACCTGGAATTCTTCTACCTCCAGGTCCATTACTCTTTCTATTTGCTTATCTTTCTTCTATTTTTCCTATGTTTCGATATGCTTCCTTTTTCATGCATGCACCAACATCAACTTCTTCTTCTGGTCCTAGTGTGTCGAACACAACAACTTTCGAACTCAGGGCTTTAGCTAGGTTAGTGGTAGTCATTCTCTCCATAAATAGCTCGCGGGCTATAGGAGAAAAGTTTTCTCATGACAAGAATTGTTGCCAGAATGCTCGGCTCATAAGCAACAGCTAGTGAAATGCAACAACAAACCTTAGAGCGCAAAGTGTTCTCTGTTGGAATGGAATGTGTAATTTATAGGGGTTTTTGAATTCTAATCCGACCATTCTCACCAAATTTTGATAATAAATGTTGTTTTGTTGGTAGATCTTCAAATATTTTTTCCTTAATTGTTTCCACCCCTCTCCACTTAACTGTCTTCTAGCTGTCAAGTCATGAATAGCAACTCCAATGGTCATTTTCCTGCTAAGTTGCATGGTACTTTCCCTTCCAATGTAACCTCTTGAGCGCAGATTCATTGGTTGCATCTTCATCATTCTCCGCGCAACTTGCTTGCTTCATTTTCCACCAAGTTGGGCAGCGTAGTTTATAATCACGCACTCCCTTGTAACTACCTAGAGCACTAAGACTATCCTACTACTAGATAGTCATTGTGTAGGATCCCTTGTATGCAACATCAATCTTCTCCCATTCACTTGACCCAGAAAGGGTTCCCCATTCAGCTTCACGAGCTAAATTGTGCCACCATCTGTAATTTATTTGACAATATATGGCCCTAACCAATGCATTTGGAATTTGCCTAGAAATTTAGTGAATTTACTATCATATAAGAGGACAAGATCATTTACCTTCAATATGCAAAGCTTGATATGGCAATCATGCCACGCCTTTTTGCGTTCCTTTTGTACTTATTGATGGAATCCTGCCAAAAATTGATCTTCATCGAGCTCCATCAGGTGCATCAGTCATTCCTCCAAGGAATCGTGATCCACCATATTCGTGAAAGCTGCAATGTGAAGACTACGCACAATGTATTCCATCGTCATTATGGCTTCGACCCGATATACTAATCTGAATGGTGTTTTCCCTGTAAAATTCTTACAAGTAGTCTTTTAAGCCCATAGTACTGCAGGTATATGCACATCCTAGTCGTTTTGCTACGCATTGTAGATCTTCATTAGCGTGTTCTCCAAAATATTGTTAAAGGCTTCAACAGTTTCATTTGCTTGTGGGTGATATGGTGTACTCTTGTGATGGTAGATCTAGAATTCCTCAGTCAACGTGCTGATCGTTTCGTTCAGAAAGTGTGTACCCCTATCACTCATCAACAATTTTTGGTAGCCAAATCTAGTTAAGACATACTCAAACAAGAACTTTGTTGTTGTAGCCCCTGTACAATCCTTAACTAGTTGTGCTTCTGCCCATCTGGTTAGATATTCCATCACCGTGATAATATAACGTGCACCCATTTTCTTTCTAAGGGGCTAAATTTGCCCAAAAAAATCAATCGCCCACTTCTCAAAGGGTTGCAAAGGTACTTGAGGACGTAGTGGTAACTCATCTCTTCTCGATGGTTTGCCAGTTCTTTGACATGCATCGCATGCCTTATAGTATGCCTTGGAGTCCTTGTGTAGTTTTGAGCACCATAGACCTCTGTGAAAAATCTTCTGCACAGTTGCTTTTCCTACATAATGGCCTCCTGCACCTCCCCTGTGAGCTTCAGTGAGAATGTTGTCCTACTCAAAGTCCGGCACATATCTTCACAATATTTCATTAGTATCCATTTTATACAAATGTCCCAAAATAACTAAAAAAATTTCCGTGTGCACTGCTAAATCCTTCTTCTGTTGACATCTATATCCTTCTAGTGCCATCCCCATAGTTAAGAAGTGAATAATTTATGCAAAATGGTCATCCGCTACACACACTGCAAAGAGCTAAACATCTGGAAACCCTTCCTCCAGATTACTAGGTTCCTCTCCTATTTCAATCTGTGACATATGGTCAGGTCCCACATCTAACCTTCCTGGATTCACAATGAATTCAAAGTCATATTCCTGAAATAATAGCAACCATATGTAGATCTTCCCCCCCAACATAGGCTTGTTGACAAAGTATTTGAAGGGGGAATGATCAGTACACATCTTGAAATGCCCTCCTAACAGATAATGCCTGAATTTCTATAGCGCGTATACCATGGCCAACCCTTTGCGCTCAGTCCTTGAATACTTTTTCTTAGCCTTCGATAACTTGCTACTTGCAAAGGTTATAGGATTGTCCATTTCACCTTCACCAGCCTATGTTAACACTACACCCAATGTAATTCAAGAGGCATCCACATGTACATGAAACTCCTTTTTCCAATCGAGAAACACTAAGATCGATGCAATGACCATCTTTTCTTTCAACACCTCTAAGTTGTGCTAACATTCTTCATCCCAACAGGTTATCATGTCCTTCTTTAGCAGTTTCTCCACAGGCACAGTAATTTGAGCATATGATTTAATAAACTTTTTATAGTATCATGTACGTCCCAGCGTTGTGCATAGCTGCTTAATTTTCCTAGGGGCCTCCAAGTTTACAATTCCTGCAATATTTATAGGGTCCACCATCAATCCTTGCTTTCACACCAGATGACCCAGCAAGATAACAAAAGGAACACAGAATATGCATTTTTCAAATTTAGCGTGATCTGGTATCTGCGACATGTATCCAACATTAGGTGCAGACTTTCTACATGGCACTTCACTAATTAAAACATTGTTTAGTCATCAAAGTATACCTCCAGAAAATTATGAATGAACTCCTTGAGCATTGCGATGACTACACAGGAAAATATCACAAGCACATTCTTTAGTCCAAATAGCATCACAATGTACTAGAAATAACCCCACTCCATCGTGAAGGTTGTTTTGCTTCTATCTCTTGGCACAATCTTGATTTGATGATACCATGATGACCCATCAGTAAAGAAATATGCCTCCTTCCCTCCAAAATTGTCTAGCACTTTGTCTGTGAACGATGTCGGAAATAGATCGTGGGCACATGCATCATTAAGCTTCCGTAGATCTACGCATATCCTTATTTCTCCTTTTTGTTTCCTTTCTTAAACCACCATCAGGCTCACCTAGTCAAATTCTTCAACAGGCTCTATGAGGTCTGCCTCCAGTGCCTTATCCAGCTCTTGGCGAACCTTTTCCTTATACTTAGGATTAAGGCGATAAGGCCTTTTTTTAACAGGCTTCGCATCTTGATTTAGTGTGATCTTCATAATTCCAAAGTCACCAATTATTCCCTTTAGATCTGAAAACTTAGTTGGAAAGATACCCTCGTATTCACGGAGTTATTCAACAACTTTATCTACTGTAGTGTCACCACAGTAATCTCTAATTTTCATGAAATTCAGTTTTTCCTTAGTGCCATTGTTTACTTGCTTTGTTTTAAAAGCTACGGAGATGTTTGGGTTTTATATTTATGGCCCCTCTACTTTGCGATTTACTTCAGCTTCTGGAATATTGATATTCCTAGGGTCTTCTTATTCCTCTTCAGTGGTCACCTTATAGCATTCTAGTGCATGTCGTAGCTAGGTGCTCTAGTCTAGTTGGGTCCATACCATAGGTTTCATCAATGTTCTGAAGATAACCACTTTAATTTCCTGAAGTGCTGCATCGATGCTCTCAAACCCATGCTCAAAACTAAAAACCAATAAGAATATTCTGTAGTGCCATGATGGAGCTCCATTTGCAGATATCAGTTCATGGGAATTGTATCCAAGGTATGGAAATCTATGTGTACCCACTCTGGCTATAGTTGTGTTCCCCATGCTTTAGTCCATTTCACTAGGTGATCATGTGATTGTCCCTTCCATTATATTTCTCAGTCATTTTGGTGTTAGTATGCCCATATTGTAGCTTCATCATTCATTTGTAATCTCGCCATCCAGCAAAACTATCCTTATGTGTACCCCACCATCATGCAGGTGTAGCGTGCAGTGCCAATACTAATGCTTGGAAGTGGTGGTCGTTAAGGACTTCTGTCTCAAATTCGTCCAAAAAAGGTCTATGTTAGTTAAACCATCATAATAAGGTAATTTTCTTACCTCTGACGAAACACAACGCAATGACTTCATCATCATATTGCATCGCAATGTAGACACTTCATGCAAGTGATTTTTCCAATGCTATAACTCCTCATCTGAATTAGAGGTGCAGGAACTCTCTTGGTCCCATGCAATCTGTCCATCTGCCATTGGATTAATCTAGTCCTGATCCCACACTATTATCTTGTAAGTCTGGTCTAGTTCATCATCACTTCCTTCATAATCACGTACTGGTTCAGTATAGCACACCCCTTCTGCAAGATCTAGTGGCACTATAACCTGTAGCAACTTTATTTCAAATGACATCCTCCTTTTCTTCAAATTAATGACCCCATTCATGTCAATAGCCCAGTCAATTCCCAGGAGCACGGGGTAGGGATTATTGTCGTCAATGATTTGTATAACCTCAAAATCGGCCAGTGCATTCGTACCTCCTATATCAACTGTTACTCCAGATAACCATCCAATGGGGATGATTTTCTGTTGGTTTTCCATCCTAAGCTAAATCAGAGACTACTGCAGTGCAGGTCTCCCCATCATTTCCCATGTTTGTTTCAGTAATACGTTCGCATCAGACCCCAGATTCAAATTACCTATTCCATCTCATAATCGCCTATCTACGTGATTTGCCAAATCTTGCACCTTGTTCATGCCTTATGTTTTCCAAGTTTTCTGACCACTCAGTTTCCATTAGGGACTTTCTCTTTGTTGATGCATTTATTTATTAATTCCTGTAGGCCTTCCATAGCCTTGTTATTGCACAACAGTTTCATGCAGGTCTTCATAAACGTAGCGAGTACAAAGGAATCAACCTCTACAGGCATGTTGATTTCTGCATCTTGTCCTGGCTCCCTGAGGTGGAGGCCTCAGCATAGCTCTTCTTGGCTTCCATAAACGTTTCCTTAGCGCTATCCATATCTAGTTGGATTCTTTCTTTGGAACTTTTTGTTAGAAAATTATATATTATAGAGAAATGGAACACTTAAAATATTGGAGAAATATAAACACAGAAAACGCATAAAACAAGAGAGACACAGATATACGTGGTTCACCCTATTTGGGTTATATCCACAGAGAAACAACAAGTCCTTCCTTTTATATTATCAAGAAAACTAAAGAGATACAACTTACAACAGATCCGTTGTAATTCACTTTTTTCTCTCAGTCTCCTCTCTCTTCCTCACACAAATTACAGATATACATAGACGCAATACAATTCCCTCATATATAGCAAGGGGTTTCCTTCTAGGGAAGAAAAACCCTAAATTAAACATAACTTCTTCCGTCAGATCTCCACCTAATGAACGACCCAGATTGACTATGAAATTACAACATTTTACAAGGCAATTTTACATCTATTTTTAGCTTTGGGGAACTGCCCCCAATCCCCCGCCAGGGGGGGTGCTCCCAAAGGTCACAACCACCCCCCTAGACCTCCCCTGCAGTGAATATTTTATGGGTGGCATTGCTGCCCCATTACGAACTGGGGTCCAATGTGGAAATTCCTTTGAATACATAAGATAATCAGTCTCCACACCCAACAATCTCCCACTTGGAGACTGATTATAGTAAGTACACCGCTACTTCATTTGCTAGACAATGACTACACTTTGGACCATATTATTTCTCGTCTCTTCATCATAGTTGAAGATCAATTGAAACTGAGAAGATTCTTAGTTTCTCCCTAGTTACAACTTTTCTTAACATATATGCAAGATTTTGGCTAGTGTGTATCTTTTGCAGCTTCAACTGTCCATCTTCCAACACTGACCATATGAAATGGTACTTGAGTTGTATATGTTTAGTCTTGGAATGAAATGTAGAGTTCTTTGCAAGGTGTATGGAACTCTGGTTGTCACTGTATAACCTACCCAAGTCCTTCTTCTTACCCAATTCATCAAGAAACCTTTGTAACCAAATCATTTCTTTACTAGCCTCTATAGCAGCAAATACTCTGCTTCTGTTTCTGAGAGTGCAACAACACTTTGCAGTTTTGAGACCCAACTGACAACCATTCCACCTACAGTAAACACATACCCTGTTGTGCTCCTCTTGTTATCTCTATCACCTACCATATTTGCATCAACATATCCTTGTAGAGAAATGTTTGAACCACCAAATCATAATGCTTGATATGTGGTACCTCTCAAATACCTGAGAATCCACTTCACCACCATCCAATGTTCAACTCCCACTGCATGTGCAATATTAGACCTTGTGCAAACCATTGTATAGATTAAGCTTCCAACTGTTGATGCATATGGAACTTTAGACATATGATCCATTTCTTCCTAAGTCTTGAGACACTCCTCCTTAATTAATTTGAAATGGCTAGCCAAAGGTATACTAACTAGTTTTGCATTATGCATATTAAACCTTTTCAACACCTTTTCTATATACTCACTTTGAGACAATGTTAGTTTGCAAATTTTCCCGTCTCTATTTATTCTCATACCAAGGATTTGTTTTGCAACACCCAAATCCTTAATTGAAAATGAGTTTGCCAATTTTCTTTTGAGCACGTTTATTTCCTACATGTTAGAACCTACAACAAGCATGTAATCTACATACAATAAAAATATAATATAACTGCCATCATTTTTCCTTTTGAGATAAATATAATGATCAGAGTGACATCTAGTATAACCTTGTTCAGACATAAACTTGTCAAATTTTAGATACCACTACCTTGGAGCCTGTTTTAAGCCATACAATCCCTTCTTCAACCTGCACACTAGTTTCTCCTTCCATTTTACCTCATATCCTTGAGGCTGCTGCATATATATGTCTTCCTCCAAATCCCCATGGAGAAAGGTTGTCTTTACATCTAACTACTCAAGATGCAAATCTTCATCTGCTACTAGTGTTAAAATAGTTCAGATTGAAGTCATTTTAACAATAGGAGAAAATATCTCATCAAAGACTATACCATTTTTCTATGCAAACCCTTTCACCACAAGTCTAGCTTTATACCTTTTTCTACCTCAATCTTCTTCCTTAAACATGTAAACCCATTTATTCTTCAATGTTGTTTTACCTACAGGCAACCTGACTAAGTCCCAAGTCTGGTTATATGGTAAGGAGTCCACCTCTTCTTTCATGGCATTCTCACATTGGTTTCTACCTTCACTACTTCTTCATAAAATTATGGTTCACCAGAATTAGTCAAGAATACATAATATAATGAAGGAGAGTATCGTTTAGGGGGTCTACTTATCCAGGTAGATCTTCTAACACCACTTTTAGGTGTTTGAGATTCTTGTTGTTGTTTTGGCCATTGATCATTATGATTTTCAGGCACCATCACTTTTTCTGTGATCTCCTCAAGCACTGTGTATTCTTTGTTTTCTGTTTCCTATTTCTTTTCCTGCAACTGATCCTTATTCAAAACCTTTTCATTGAATATGACATATTTGATCCTAATGATTTTGTGTTTTTCATTATCATAAAAGAGATAACCAAAATCATTAACACCATATCCAATAAAGGTACATTTTTTTTATTTTTCCTCAAGCTTTTTTCTATTTTCTTTATTAATGTCGACAAAGGCTTCACAACCAAAAGTCTTTAAAAAAATTAGTTTACCTGTTTACCTATCCATGCCTCCTTTGGAATACCACCATCCAAGGAACTTGAAGGCCCTCTATTTATTATATAAACAACAATATCTATAGCATCTGCCCAAAATTTTAAAGGCAATCCTGCATGCAATTTCATGCACCTTGCATGCTCCATGGTTGTCCTGTTCATCCTTTCTGACACACCATTTTCTTGTGGTGTTCCTAGAACTGTCTTTTCTCTATAATATCATTCTTGAAATAGTACCTATCAAACTCCTTGTTGCAATATTCATCTCCATTGTCTGATCTGAGATACTTTAACCTTTTTCCTGTCTCATTTTCAACCAAAGCTTTCCATTTCTTAAAAGTACAAATACATCAAATTTATTTTGAATACAATAAATCGAGGTTTTTCTAGTTGCATCATCAATAAAAGTAACATAATAATGAGAGCCACCAACAGATGATACCTGAGAAGGTCCCCATACATCTGTATGCACAAACTCTAATTTTTTGCTATTCTTTTCTTTCCCAACTCTGAGGAATCTGACTCTCTTCTGTTTTCCATAAACACAATTCTCACATAATTTTAAATCAACATGCTTCAAACTTGGAAAAACATTTCTTGAGTGAAGAATCTGCATCCCCTTCTCACTCCTGTGCCTGAGCCTATGATGCCACAATGCCATATCTTCTCCTGCAAAGGTTAAAGCATTAGCATAATTAGAAATACCATTGCATAAATACAAGGTAGAAACCTTTTCTCCTTTTGCTATTACTGGGGATCCTTTAGTGACCTTCCATATTTTATCTATAAAAGTAGTCACACAGCCTTCACCTCCCAAATGCCCTATTGAAATAAGAATTTTCTTTAGAACTGGAACATGCCTTACCTCCTTCAATAGCCATTTATTTCCATTATACTGTTTTATAAAATAGTACCCATTCCAATGATTTTGCAGGGTTTATCGTCACCCAATCGAACTTGTCCAAAATCTCCTTGAACATAATCATGAAACTTTTTCCTATCAGGTGTGGCATGGAGTGAGGCCCCTGAATCTACCACAAAGGCATCAATAATATTTTCTAAAGAAAGAATCAAAGTATCTTGCAACACATCACCTAACACATTCGCTTCATGATGGTTTTCTTGTTGCACATCTCCTTCTTTTCCTTTCAATACTTGCAGTCTTTCTTCAGGTGTCCTTTCTTCCTGCATTTCCAACACAGTATCCCTAATCTAGACTCGAATCTGTCTTTTATTGACTTACTGTGATATCCACGGCTCTTTCCTCTTTCCATTTTTCTTCCTCTAGTCTCTGCAGTCAAAGCATTACTTGATGTCTCACCGGAGCTTTTCCATCGCATTTCCTTGCCAAGGATTGCATCGAAAATATCATCAAACTTTAAAGTACTAGATCCAGAGACAAAGTTACTAATGGTCGTAACTAAACCATTCCAACTTTCTGTCAATGAACATAGAAATAGAAAAGCCCTAACTTCATCATCAAAATTTACCCCTACAAAACTTAACTAACTAGTAACTGTATTAAATTCATTTAAATGATCAACAACAGATCCACCTTCTAACATTTTCATATTAAATAAACGCTTCATAAGAAACACCTTATTTGAGGCCGAGGGTTTTTCATATAGTTTGGCCAATGTTGACATTAAACCTTCTGTCGTTTCCTTTGAAATACTAAAGGCTACTGATGCCGTTAGGCACAACCGTATTGTTCCAAGTGCTTTTCTATTGCGAATATCCCATTTTGTGTCTGTCATACTCATCAGAATCTTTGTCTTTCCGCTCAATGGTTGGTACATATCTCTTTGGTACAAATAATCTTCCATATGCATCTTCCATAGCTGGTAGTTTTGGCCGTTAAATTTTTTAACCCTAAACCTACCATCTTCTGCCATTTCTCCCACTCGAACTAGGAACCCTTCTCTCCTACGAGTTTATCAGCCAAATAGACCTTCAGCTCTGATACCAGTTGTTAGAAAATTATATATTATAGTGCAATGGAATACATAAACTATTGTAGAAATATAAACACAAAAAACGATAAAACAAGAGAGACACAGATATACGTGGTTCACCCAGTTTGGGCTATGTCCATGGAGAAACAACTGGTCCTTCCTTTTATATTATCCAACAAACTAAAGAGATACAACCTATAGCAGATCCGGTGTAATTCCCCCTTCACTCTCAATCTCCTCTCTCTTCCTCACTCAGAATACAGATCTACATAGACGCAATACAACTCCCCCATATATAGCGAGGGGTTTCCTTCTAGGGCAAAAAATCCCTAAATTAAACATAACTTCTACCTTCAAATCTCCACCTAATGAACGACCTAGATTGACTACAAAATTACAACATTTTACAAGGCAATTTTACATCTATTTTTAGCTTCGGGGAGCCCCCATTACGAACCGGGGTCCAATGCGGTGATACCTTTGAATACAAAAGATAATTGGTTTCCACACCCAACAATCTCCCACTTGGAGATTGATTATAGAAACTCCACTGCTGCTTCATTTATTGGACAATGACTCCACTTTGATCCTGGCTATTTCTCATATTCTTCATCATACTTGAAGACCAATTGAAACTGAGCAGATTCTCAGTTTCTCCCCGGTTACAACTTTTGTTAACATATCTGTAGGATTCTGGCTAATGTGTATCTTTTCTAGCTTCAACTATCCATCTTCCAATGCTAACCGTATGAAATGGTACTTAATCTATATATGTTTAGTCTTGGAGTGAAATCCAGAGTTCTTTGCAACATGTATGGCACTTTGGATGTCACTGTATAACCTGCCCAACTCCTGCTTCTCACCCCATTCATCCAGAATCCTTTATAACCAAATCAATTCTTTACTAGCCTCTGTAGTAGCAACAGACACTGCTTATGTAGCAGCAACATACTTTGCTTCTGTAGCAGCAACATATTATTAGCAGCGCCCCCCCTAGACCCCCCTTGTAGCGAATATTTTACGGGCAGCGTTGCCACCCCATTATGAACTGGGGTCTAATGTAGCGATACCTTTGAATACAGAAGATAATCAGGCTCCACACCAAACACTTTGCAGACCCATCCTTCTTCTTCAAATTGTGTAGCCTTATCAGCGTCAGTCATCGTTCTACTTATAGCAAAATGTTAACACTTTGATCTTCTTCATGGGGCTCAGATTTCATTATCTATAGATTCTGCATAGGATGTTAAGGCTATGTTTTCTTCTCTTTCATTTTAGATATTAGCACTGAGAATTCTTCTATTGTATGGTCAAATTGTCTGTGGCATTGACATGATGGATGTGTATGATTTTGGTAATCTCATGCATAGTGCCCTAGTTGTCTGTAGTTGTAGTAGATAATCTGACCATGGCCTCTACCAGGCCCTCCTCCTCCTCGGCCCCGTCCTTGACCCTGATAACCTCTACACACTCCTCCGGGATCTTGATCTGGAGGCCAAGTTTTTGCTTGCATTCAGTATGTAGGTTCCTTTCCATCATCAGCTCATAGCTTTGATAGTGGCACTCATTGTGGCCCACATATTTGCAAAAGTTACAGAACAATTGTTGGGGTGTCTAGACAAACTTTCGAAGTTTATGGAAATTAGCTGTCGCATGTTTTCCAACAACCTGATAAATTACACAACATAGTGTAGCCCCTGCACTCATCCCTGCTGGGGCTTCTAGCTTCGGGTTAATTGGCCCACCTCTTGTAAGATTAATTTTCATATACTGGACAATGATCTTTATCGTGACCATGGCCATTGTACTTCAAGCACCAGACTTCTGCACACACTTCTGGTTTAGTCTTCTTGTCTTTCTTCAAACTTTGTAACTCTAGGCATAAGCTTGCTAATTGTGAGTGGATCTGCTTTACTCCTAGGTTCGCATCCTAAATAGGTTATGCATGCAACCCCATTGCGATCTTGAAGGCTTCTGCATGGGTTTCTATATTCTGTTGTGACAGAGAATTCTTAAGTGGGGAAAGAACAATGCTGTAAACCATTCATGATGTTGGCTATATGTGATCTGCATGTTAGCTTCTCTGATCTGACAATTCAACCTCTGATAAAATTCTCAGGGTGTCTCATCGACCCTCATCACGATCTCTTTAAATCCAATTATTGACTGTGAGTCAGACTTATTCTTACTAAACTCTTTCTTTTAAATCTACCTTAGTCTATGCTATCATTGAAAGAGGATTATCAAAACAATACTTAATGTACCAGGTTAGCGCGCGATCCTGCAAATCAGTAACCAATTATGCCTTCTTTATATTATCATCAATAATCTATTGCACTATCCATACAGTGTTTGCAACAAACCATAACTTCTCTGCATCTTCACTTCCAATGCCTTTGAGGATTGACATATTCATCATGTTCACCATGTTAAATGGTGGTGGTGGAGGTGAAGGTGTGGGTGAATTTGTATGTGGTGGAGGTGGAGGTAGAGACGGATTGGAAGGATGGTTTTCTCGAGTAATCCATTGAGTGATTAGCTGAATAGCACTTCACAGCACAGGCTGCCCCGCCCCTTCGTCATCACTTGAAGGAGGTCTAATCAATAGACTATACTTTAGTCGCGATCCTTCATGATTTCTAAAGAATCGTCCACTTCGCGTAGCTCCAAACATCAAGGTAATGGCATCACCCGTTTTCACATAACAACATTTTAATTCAAGTATTCAATGATCTTAAATACTTACCTTGCGGTCCTATGAAGAATCTTCACTTCACTTTGTTGTAGCTAACTGAGGTATCAACTGAAAATTTTGTAACAAATCCTCCTAGAATGTGATCGAGTCAATGATCGACAACCCATGTGATATTGTTTTTAGAGGTTTATTGTCGTCACACTAATTCTCGTGTCTAGACTTTAGGACTATTAAGCTTCCACCTTCCTTGAATATCTATCAATCTAGCCAATCATTCATATAGTTCAATGGGGAAGGTGCAGAAGAAGATCTTGTGTATCTCCATATATAGATACCTATTCAACCATGAGGCTTCCTTTGAGAGGCACGGATTCGTGTTTTCTTGTGCCGCGAACTCATGAATATTCTGGTCCAAACACTTTTCAATTTCGTTCCTGGTTGGATTCCATTGATGTGACATCACACATCTCTTTCAGGCAAATCCAGATCTTGGCAGTGCAACTATTTGTTCGCTTAGGGGGTCTTGACCTAGGTTCAGAGTTAGCTACGCCAACCAACAAAACCCTACACTACTATCCCTTTCCAAAAGAACCCACCTAGTGTAGGCTGCAATGTCACCCGAAACAATATGGGGGGATGCAAGAACCAATTTTCTGCATCTAGAGACTAGTGTGATGTCTTCCAGTGCCTCAGATCTACCTTTGCGTAGATCGATAAACTCTTAGTGCTTGTTAGTGCAACTTTGCTAAACAACCTTTAGACCTTCGTGAAGGTCTATGATTAGTCCTTGTGAACATTTAACGACCAATTTACCTGCTTACACA
Source organism: Pinus taeda (assembly GCA_000404065.3). Lineage (NCBI taxonomy): Eukaryota > Viridiplantae > Streptophyta > Pinopsida > Pinales > Pinaceae > Pinus > Pinus taeda. The sequence continues at coordinate 20,942 of APFE030588484.1, forward strand.
CATCAGCAAGAAATCCTAGATTGGTGTTCTTGCAGATCTACTTAAATTGTTAATAAACATAAGAGGAATCAAAAGGGTATTCAAGAATGTATCTAAACATGCATTGCGTACATTATTAATATTTATTCGAGAGAATTGTGTAGCATTCAAGTAATATATCATAAAATGAGTCATTCATTTACAACATATAACATAAATAGACATGAACATAAATACTCGATAGTTTTTCGGAGACTTGTCTTTATTGATGTTTAACTCAAGGATTACATATTCAAACTTCCCTGTGCACAGAGATGCAGGGGTCCGCGCACTCAGCTGCAAAGCCATTCTTCTTCTAAGCCTTTCTAAGCCCTTCTCTCTTCTATCTCAAATTATTCTCCTCTACTCCCTAAGACACACCTATTTATAGTCCTTTTTCATACAATACCATGGTCTGTAGACAATGGGTGAATCTCAAAACTGACTCAAAACTTATCCAAAACAAGGGGCTAATCCCCTTTGACTCCTACTCATCTATGTGCTCCGCATCCACAAATCGTGAAGACTTTACATTATTTACAAAATTGTACCAAAATTTGGGTTATCTTAACGCCAAACTAACCCAGGGACCGCATCCCAACATTGCGTGTTCTCATTAATTTCCACACACAGTTATGAATGTGCATGTGTCTTTAGGTATGCACATCTATTCCTAAGATAAATTAACACAACCATGAATGCCTTACCTACATTCCTCTCTTTCCATATCAAGTTTGTTAGAGCTTTGTAGAACCAAGAACACATTCAAGAATTCATGCACATTTATTTTACATTACTTGTAACACTTCTCTTTCATCAATCTTCCTTTACCCTTCTCTCTCCTATGTTATATCCCACTTCAATCTCTAACGTTTTCTCTGATCCTCTCTCCTCTCACTCTCCCCTTTGCTCCCCTACTCTGCCCCACCATCTCTCTCTCTCTCTCCACCTTTCAACACTTTCTCTATATTCTTACCTATCTCTATTGAATCACCACCCCTACTCTCTCTATTCCTACCTATTTAATTCTCTCCTCTCTCTCTCTCTCTCTCTCTCTCTCTCTCTCTCTCTCTCTCTCCACCCAAATATCTCTCTATTTTCCATTTACATATTTGCATTTATTTATCTGTCTCTTATTTTGTCTCTATCCCTCATTCATCTCTATCACTTTATCCCTCCATTTTTTGTTGTCTATCTCTCTATCCCATCTACCCTCTCTCTCTCCCCGTCAACCGAATTTTCTCTATCCATATCTCTCTCCCTCATTCTCTCTTTCTCTCTCATCTCTCCCTCACTCCCCCCAGCCTCCCTTCCTCCTCCTCTCTATTAGTCATCCTCTCTCTGCACCTCCTCTCTCTCTAGCCCCCCTCTCTATTTCTTACTCACCCTCTGTCACCACGTCTTACTCTCCCTATAGCTCCGTTTTCTTCTCAATATGTTTCCCTCTAGTTCCCTCTCTATCTCCCTCCCCTCTTTGTACCTCACCCCCTCCTTGTATCTTTATCTCCCATAATCTTGCTCTATTTTTCCCAATATAATATATATATATATATATATATATATATATATATATATATATTAATATTATATATATATATGTATTAATGTAGTATGATGTATGTATGTGTATGTATGTATGTATGTATGTATGTATGTATGTATGTATGTATGTATGTATGTATGTATGTATGTATGTATGTGTTTTTCTCTCTCTTATTCCCTACGTCCCTTCCCTTCATATCCTCTCCTCCTTTCCTACTCATTCTCTCACTATCCCTATCAACTTCTCCCCATCACACACACACACATACTCTCTATCAAATTCTTATCTCCACATCTCTATCTCTTTATCTCCCCTCTCTTCTTCTTTATCTCTCTATCTAGTTGCCCTACTCTCTCTCTCTCTCTTATTCCCTACCTCCCTTCCCTTCATATCTTTCTATATCTCCACCTCTCCCTCTCTCCTACTCATTCTCTCACTATCCCTATCAACTTCTCCCCATCACACACACACACATACTCTCTATCAAATTCTTATCTCCATATCTCTATCTATTTATCTCCCCTCTCTTCTTCTTTATCTCTCTATCCAACCACCCTACTCTCTCTCTCTCTCTCTCTCTCCCCTTCTATTTCTCTATCCCTCTCTCCCTCCATAAATCCTTATTTCAAAAGAACCCCATTATCAATATCTTTCACTTTTACTTACAACTTTATAACTACCTCCCTTCCTCTATATCTCTTTGTCTATCATACTCTCCCCCTCACTCACCCCCCATCTCTCATTCTCTCTCCCCCACTCCCACCATCATTTTTCTATCTCTCACTTTTCCTCTCTCTTTATTTCTTGCCCCCAATGCCCCCACTCTCACCCACACACAAAATCTCAATCCTGCATGTCTCCCACATTTCCCTCTCTCTCTCTCTCTCTATCTCTCTCTAGCCTTCCCCCCCTCCCTGAGTTACTCCTTCATAATCACCCGATTCAAAACTTGACTCTCTCTTCCTCCTTGTGTCTCCCATAACTATCTTCCTTTGTACCTTATTTCCCCATCTCTCTCACTTTTCAAATCTCATTCACTCGCTTTTCCCTCGTTGCACCTAACTAACTCATTCTTCCCCATACCATGCTTACTCTCTCTCCGCATCCCAATTCTATTCCCCCCCCTCTCCCCAATTTTGGCACATTTATCCCTCCCCTTCTCCCCCTACACCTTGACTCCACCTCAAACTTTTTATATGTTTTAAAGACCCTAGCTAAAGGCTTCTCCTACTAGTAATTCACACACCTTTTTTTAGTTATCTTCACCCATGGGAGTTTGAACTTTGAATCTCCCGTTTTACATATTACTTCATAACAGGGCCATCACCAATTGAAATGCCCCCATAGGAAATTTACACATATTTGTATTTCTTGGATCATGAATGTCTTTTTAGTGTTAGGAGTATGCACGCAATTTTTTTAGTTTAAATTATTTTTTGGGGGGGGATATTATGTGTATGTTGAATTCGTTGATCCGCACATACATTGAAGATAAAACAACATGGCGTTTGGGCTGCAAATGCATGAAAATATCAATTTTTAGAAAATGCATGTATATCTTTACCTTTAATATTATTTTTTGATATTATAAACAAATCCATTGTCCATGGAACTATATACACATATCGAATGTACAATTGTATACTATATATATTATATATATGGGAAGTTATACTATTTTTAATCCTATTTTCTCTAACATACATGTGAAAATATTGAAATGCATCCATACATTGTTATTCCTTATTCCATTATCCGGAAAAAATTATTCATGGTTCACAATTGATTTAAGAAGACCAACTAAGAGAATTAAAATGTAAAATAAATAAGATTGTTTGATAATTTTAAGGTTCTTTTAGAGTGCATTAACAGAAGGCGTTATGTTTTGAAGGATATAAATGTTTTTAGAGTTAAAAAAAATATATAAAATCAAGAATAAAAAATTTCAAAAAATAGTTATGCACAAAAACAT
>APFE030588489.1:5107-27419 GCA_000404065.3 Pinus taeda
AGGGCCCTCATGAAGAAAAAGGATGATGATATTGCTGCATTAAGAAAGTGATTGAGGTTGCCTCCTACTGAACACCCTCAAACTGCAGAGTTAATACAAGAGAAAGAAACTAAAGATACATTAGATTTTCTGATGAAAATGAATCAAAGAGTAATCTAGATGGAGGAAGAATTAGAAAAAGCAGGCCAGAGCAAGAAGGCAGACTCAACCCCCTACCCACCTCCAGTAGGTCTAGCTAATGTCCCTGTTCCTCCTACACAATCAGCAGCAATCCCAACAACAACAGCAACAACAACTACAACAGCATCTGAATCAAGCATGAGCATGGAAGAAATGATGAAAGTTGTCAAGGAACTTGAGCTTCAGACTACAGAGATAAAAGAGGCCAAAGAGAAACTGGCCAATCTTGAAGAAAAGTATGACAATTCTAAAATGACAGTAGCAGAACAAACCAGGGAAACCAAGGCCTTGAATGACAAAATTAAAGCCTTGGAGAAAGAGCTAGCTCTAGACAAAACCCTGATTGAAATAAAGAAGATTTTGTGGGCCAAGATAAATCAGTCAATCACTGGCCAATGGAGGTCAATTCAAGCCATGTATGAACAGGTGGAGCTAATTGGAAAAGCCCAGTTTGAAACTCAAAGAGCCAAAACAGCATTGGGAAACATGTCTTAGCAAACCAACAAAATGATCAACTTCTTAAATCATCAGACCAGGGAAGAATTGGCAGCATTACAGATTATGAACAGAACAGATGCCATACTGATAGCCAAGAAAGTGCTGACTTTAAGAAGTCTTATTCAAACTTTAGAAGGAAGATGTCGGGAAATCCAAAGGGATGTAGATAATTTTGAAATAAAGCTTGCAGCATTGCAGACTAGAGGATTGCCCAGCTTACTAACCAGTGCTGGAAGGTTATTGACACATGACCAATATGCAACTAGGCTCAATAATTATGTCACAAATCAGCTTACTGCTTCATCAAGTTCTTCAACACAAGCAGGACCTCCTACAGGACAGACTCTCTATGATAAGTTGGAAAACTTATTTTATATGGAGCATGAAGTTAACCACCTGTTTGAGATGCCACCCAGCTATTACAAATATACAGAAGCGGATGAGACACTCATCAAGATTCAAAGGCATCAACTCCCTCCTGAAGATTGGTGGTAAGAAATGCTGGCCATTTTACCCAAGTGACATCAGTCTTTGGCTCCTTTTTCAATTTTCAAATTCCATGTCAGCTACAGGTCAATAGTAAGCACCGGATAAAGCGCAAGAAATAACAGGCGGAGCATGTCAAATCAATGACAAAGCAAAGAGCTAGAACAACAAGCCATAGAAGCGTGGATTTTGAAGACACAGCCTCAGCCGACTCAAATGGACGCAAAAATCAACATTTTCTGACAGAAAAGAACAGCTGTTACTTTTGTATTTACTTCGGCATTTACTTCTTCGCCAACCGCTCCTTAGGAGTTGGTGAAAGAATTTATGAGTTAATAACTCATCCTCTAGATATTTTGTATCTCTTTTTGTATATATATCCCCTCATAGAATGTATTTGGGGTTGGTTGGTTGATGAATTCACTTCGTGAGAGACTCGCACTGTATATCTGAGAATTTCTTTTAATCAAAGACTATTGAAAAGATTGGAGGAATGATTGTTTGTTGTGTTCAAATGGTTGAAGAGTGACTGTGGAATTCTTGTGCTACTACATGGAACAATAAGTGTTTCCTCATTGTATTTCAATATATATATGTTTAACCGTTATCGTATCATTGTCTAAATAACAAGAAGAATGAATAGCCTAGACTTTGCTTAATTGCACTCTATGCTCAATTTATGTTGTTTCTATATGTTTTCCTCTGAATTAGCTATGAATGTGAATTCCTTTTGGCTCATATTTCCCCTAATTCACACATGTATGACAGTTATCTAGGAATTCTTGACTACTCCTAGATAGAGCTCATTCACCTTCCCTCTGTTAAGTTGAAGGAGAGATTCTTAATTGCCTCTCATTCCTTAGCCCTCATTCCATTCTTATTTAGCCTAAATGTTGTTTCATGTATAGTTATCCTGCTTTATAGTCCCCTTGTGACCAAGCAAACGCACCAGCAGCCTTACTTCATGACTCCATGCCCAATGGTTTGAATCTCTTATACTCTGCATGCCAACTCTGCTTGAATAAATCAACCATCCCACCAAAACTTAAATAAAACACAAAGAACTCCATAACTAGCCTAAAATCCTTCAAACAAAGCTAAATCCTAAAGAGAGAGCCCTCTCTGACTGCTGGTAGGCTAGGACCTGCAGTCCAAAGATTGGTTTGTGGTTACCTCGGCCGTATTCCCTTAGGAGTCAAAGGGAACAACCTAAGTGATAACATAATGGCGACTCCACTGGGGAAAAATCTAATTTTCAACTGTTGTTTACTCCTTAAAAACTGAAGATAAAATCTGAATGACATCCAGTAAGCCTTGGAAACTTCTTTGGCTTTGCATTTGCAGGAGTATATAAAAGCTACTTTAGTCAATTTTTATCCAGCCTTAAGTTCTAAACAGCTGTTCCAAAATTTGATCAGTCTCTTTCTAAAAACCATGACTATTCCTAGAAGACACCAAAAAAGAGGTTCAGAAGCTGGCTCCAAAGAAGAAAACTCGTCACACAAGGTCAAATCCTGACCCAGATCCTCCAGCTATTTTTGAAAATCCCAATCTAATTCCTAAGATCCTTAGGAAACAAGAGCAACAAGAACACTTTACTGATTCTAGTCCTGAAACAGTTCAGCCAAGCTGTGTTCCAACCCCTATCAAAGTTTTATTTCATTCAAACCCTGTATCCCCTAGTTCATCATCCATATTTCCAAGCACCTCTTCCACTCCTCCATTTACTGTGCATACTACTCCCAGTACCACTGTTGTTGTTGTTGTTGCATTTCTTCTTGATGTCCCATTTGTTCCTGCAAATATGGCCAATAGATATGCTCCCTTACAATTACCTGCAAATCCAGGGGCTATGCCTCAGGATTCTCAAAGTAAGATTACTTATTTTGATGGTGCTGGTTCCTATACAGCCCAAATGCACACCAAGAAGATGCAAGACTATTTTGAAAACTATGAAATTGATGATGATGGAGTAAGGATGAAGATCTTTGTGCAAAGTCTAACTGGTGATGTAAGGACCTAGTTTAGGTCTCTTACTGCAAATTCTATAGCTTATCCCGAGGCCCTATATCAAGTCTTCTTAAACAAATGGGAAAAGAAGAAAGACCCTTTACATATATTAACTGAGTATGACAATTTAAAAAGGGTGCCACAAGAGACTGTTCAAGATTATTGTGCTAGATTTAACAATACATGCAATGCCATACCACAAAACCTTAGACCCCCACCTGACTTGGCCTTGATCAAATTCCCTGATGGATTTGAATCAGACATGGCATATCAATTAAGGGAAAGAGCCCCATTAAACCTAGCAGACATGTAGAATATAGCCGTTAGTGTAGAAGCAAACTTGATTGCCAAACGAAATCGAGTGAGAACAGAAAGAGGAACAACATTCAAAGAGGAACCTTCAGCATTTGAGCAAAAATTAGATGCAATCATCAAAGATATGGACATATTAGGAGATAGAGTTGAAACCATTGAAATAAAATCATCCTGGGAGGGTCAAACAAGCAATACAGCTAGGAATCCTAATTTTAGAAAATATCTTAACCAAAATGCTGGAAGGACTGGTCCTGATCAGAATATCAGACCTCCATTTCAAGAGAATTATGCAGAAGTCTCAACCTCTAATGAACCAACAGAGGACCCCCACATCAACCTGATGGGTCTAGATAGTGAACAGCAGGTCTTTCTAACTCAAGATGACCAAGAAGCCCAAGAATTTAAACAATTTCAAACCAAATCTGGCGAGTCGTTTGACTTCAGAGAAGGTTATGATGCAGCTGTATATGAAGTTCACAAGCAATACAAGTTGAGAAGTAGGACCATAGAGGTTCCAGAACCTATCAAAACAAAGGATACTAAACAGCCAAAGAAAAATAAAAGAAAAAGCTTCCTTAATAGAACCTGATGATGGAAAAGGCCAAAACCCAAAGGAAGTGACAGTAGAGGATATAACAGAGATACACCCTTCATACAAACAACCATTAGTATCCTCTTCCTTAAAACAGAATTCAAACAACACCCCTCAAAACGCTTCCAAAACAGAAATACTCCAGTATAACACTGATAATCAAGAGAAAATTGCTGAAAGCACAGTTGAAAAAGGAAAATCTGCCAATTACCATACTAAAACCCAATCAGAAAAACCATTTGATTTAGAGGCTAAAATAGCCAAGTTAAAGATATCTATCCCTCTCTCTGAGCTTGCTAAACATGATGTATACAAACAACAAATCAAAAGGTCACTGCAAATACCAGAGAATAGGGACGATGTTAATGTCTTAGATGATACACCTGAGTTACTTTTTGGTCCAGAAGTCGATGGAAAAATAGTAAATGGAGGTGTTCTACCCTTTTATGTCAGTCTACATATTCATGATAAAGTCTTACACAATGCAATGTTTGATTCAGGAGCTTCACACAACCTAATGCCCAAATCCGTAATGGAGAAGCTAAACTTGGATATCACAAGACCATATAAAGACTTATTCTCATTTGATTCCAGTCAGGTCAAGTGTTTAGTTCTGATCAAATATTTGTGTGTCTCTTTAGTCCAGTACCCAAACAAAACAATCTTGATGGATGTGGTGGTAGCTGACATTCCACCAAAGTATGGCATGTTGTTATCAAGATCTTGGAGGGCCAAACTCTAGGGATCTTTGCAATTAGACATGTCCTATGCCACTATTTCAGTCTTTCGGCAACCAAAGAGACTGTATAGAGAAACTTTGATGAAATATGTTGTGAGTAGTGATGAAAAGCCTCAAAACTTCCCCATTTACTCAATCCATTCTGATATGGACTCTTTTATTTTGTTTAATGATGAAAGATCTCCTCCAACTAATAATAAGCCTTTGGATTTAGAACAGAAGATAAGAATGAATGAACAATTGGTTGCCCATACTCGTGAAAGTGTCAAAACAAACGGTACAACTAGTATACAAGAACAAATTCCTCAAATACAAAACTTAGGTCTGCCGAATCCTAAAATAACGGAAACTCTTGATACTGGCCACAAGCAAGAAATCAGATGGTATTTAGAGTTTGATGGTTCAGTTAATAAGTTAGGAGCAGGGGTAGGAGTGTGGATTCACAATACACATAACAACCATGTAGAGGGTCATGCCTATAGACTGAATTTCAGATGTACCAACAATATGGCAGAATACGAAGCCCTCCTCTTAGGCCTTAAACTGATCAAATCCATGGGAGCTACAAGAGTCTCAATTTTAGGAGACTCTGACCTGATCATACAACATGTGAAAGGAAACTTTGTCACCAATGACAATAGGTTAAGAGCTTATAGGTATGCTGCCACAGACATACTCAATTCTTTCACCGAATTCCAGCTTGCTAAGATTTCCAGAAACCATAACATACATGCACACAGCCTAGCTACCTTTGCTAGCACCTGCAAGTTGCCCTTTGAGCCCAATCACCATTTCACTGCTGAGATAAAGCACAGGTCGGCTGTCCCTGACAATATCAAAGACTGGCAAGTGTTTGAAAATGATGTACAAATTAATAATTTCCTCACCTTACAGTAGGAGTTTTCAGGCATAAATATAGATGATGATGTCATGGATGACCAACAGCAACAAACAGTAAGCCAAATTCAGCAAACTCCAACAGCTGAAGCAGCAAAACAGATATTGTGCCCAACTATCTTTGACCAGAAAAACATAGAAGAGCTTAAACAGATGCATTTGGAGGAAATAGCCAAAACAGAGGCCGAAATCATTGATTTAAAAGACAAATTTTTGCCTGCTAGTCTAACTCCATTAGAAGACATGTTTGATGCAAATGACATCCCCAAAAAGCCAAAAATGCAACCCTTAAATGCTGCAATTGAAGACTACAATATTGGGACAGTAGAGAAGCCCAAAGTCATTAAACTTTCCAAAAATCTGCCACCTGATAAAAAAAAAAAGTATGTGGATTTGTTCAAAGAGTTCCAAGATGTATTTTCTTGGAGTTATGAGGACTTAAAGTCCTATGACACCTCATTTATTCAACATACTATTCCCTTAAAACCAAATCAAAAGCCTTTTAAATAGAAGTTGATGAGAATCAATCTTGTGCTTCTGCCCTTGATTGAAAAAGAAGTAAAGAGAATGTTTGAGGCTAGTATCATAGCACCCATTAGATTTTCAGAATGGGTATCCAATCTAGTTCCCACAAGGAAAAAATAAGGTGAGATTAGATTGTGTGTAGACCTAAGAAACTTAAACCAAGTCTCTCTAAAAGACCACTATCCTTTGCCCAAAATGGACCATATTCTACAGAGAGTAGTGGGGTCCTCAAGAATTTCATTTCTTGATGGCTTCTCAGGTTTCAATCAAATATTAGTTCACCCGGATGACCAAGACAAGACAGCCTTTACAACACCCTGGGGAACCTTCAAATATGTCAAAATGCCTTTTGGACTCAAAAATGCCAGTGCAACCTTTCAAAGGGCCATGGACATTGCTTTTGCCAAGGAAATCCATGATTTCCTGGTTGTCTACCTTGATGACCTTACCCCTTTCTCAAAATCTGATCAAGAGCACCTAAAGCACCTAAGGCAAATATTCCTAACCTGTAGGAAATATGGCATATCTTTAAACCCTAAGAAATCCCTTTTTGGTCTAGAAGAAGGCAAACTTCTTGGCCATATCATTTCTAAAGATGGGATTAGAATTGATCCCGAAAGGATTCAAGCCATTCTACAAATCCCTTATCCAAGAAACATCAAAGAATTGCAAGATTTCTTGGGAAAGATCAATTTCCTAAGGAGATTTATCCCAAACTTGGCTGAGCTGATAAGGTTGCTAAGCAATATGCTCAAGAAATATTCCAAGTTAAAATGGACTTTAGAAGCCAAGCAAGCCTTTAAGGGCATAAAAAATGCATTAACACAAGCACTAGTCCTCACAAGTCCACAATTTGATAAGGATTTCATCATTTTTTCGTTTGCATCTGAACATTCCATAGCTACTGTTCTTTTACAAAAGGAAGACCAAGGAAATGAAAAGCCCATTGATTTAGCTGAGCCCTTAGGGATGCACCCCTGAAGTATCGAATCATGGAAGCTATGCCCTGGTGAAGGCCATCAAAGACTTTAGAGTTTACATTTTATATTCACTTGTGATTGCCTATGTCCCAAACTCTGTTGTAAAAGACATATTAACTCAAGAGGGACTAGAAGGAAAAGGAGGCAAGTGGATTGCCAGCATTCTGGAGTATGACATTGAGATAAAACCCACCAAGCTTATAAAGGGACAAGGTTTAGCCAAACTGATGTCCGAAACCAATTTTCAAGCCTTAGATATAAATGAACTGGACAATGAAACGGAGCTGGCGACTCCACAGATCAGTGAAGCTTTTTTGCAATCCCCATGGTATGCTGATATTTTTTTTATATTGTTAAACCTGTGTGCTCCCCCAGGGTTGTCCAGAACCAAAAAGAGATTTTTAAAAATGAAAGCATCAAAGTTTTGTGTCTTAGATGGTGCCCTGTTTTGGAAAAATCATGAAGGAATTTTGCTGAACTGTTTAAATGTAAATGAAATTGACAGTGTTATGAAAGAATTCCATGCATGGGATTGTGGAGGGCATCTATATTGGAAATTCACTGCTGATAAGATATTAAGGGCTGGTTTCTATTGGCCCTCATTTTTCACAGATGTCAAAAAGTTTGTGGTTTCATGCCACAAATGCCAAGTCTTTGAAGGAAAAAGAAAGCTTCTGCCCTTGCCCCTTAAGCCCATTTCCACCCATCATCCTCGGGCCAGCATAAGTGGATTCTAACAGCCACAGACTATTTCACCAAGTGGATTGAAGCCATCCCATGTAGGCAAGCCAATGACTCCACCATTATCCAATTCCTTGAAAACAATATTTTGTCCAGATTTGGCTGCCCTGAAAAAATTATCACAGACAATGCTGCTGCCTTCAAATCCAAGAGGATGATCAATTTTTGCCATAAATTTCACATCACCTTAGGTCACTCCACAACCTATTACCCTCAAGGTAATGGCCTAACCGAGTCATCCAACAAAAGCCTAATCAATATCATCAAGAAAGTCTTAGAGGAAAATAAAAAGAATTGGCACAAAAAGCTCACAAATGCACTATGGGCTGATAGATTGACAACTAAGAGATCCATTGGGATGAGCCCATATGAGTTATTCTATGGCATGGAGGCTAATTTCCATTCTTCTTTGGGAATCCCTGTTATCAAGCTACTGCAAGAGATTCAGGCTGAGCCCAATGATATCCAAAGGAGGATAAACCAAACCATCCATTTGCAGCAAACAAGAGAGCAAGTGTATGGCAGAGCTCAAGAGAAGCTCAAGAAAATGTTTGACAAAAGAACAAAGGCTGAAGATTTCTTCATGGGCAATAAAGTGTTAAGATGGGATTCAAGAAGGGAGGACAAAGGAAAGCATGGCAAGTTCGATTTCCTTTGGAGAGGCCCCTTTATTATTTCTGCTGCTCAAGGCAACAACACATATTTTCTGAAGAGTTTGGATGGCAGTGCAGCTGAGGAAGGCCCTATTAATGGCCACATGTTGAAGCATTATCATGACCCCATCTAGATACAACGCAGCTCTGTATATTATTTGTACATTAATATTTTATATTTCCAGCACTTTGTTTTCGCTTTTATAGCAGGCCGATAAGAGGGAACAACGCAGCAAATTTTGAAGGAAAGATCAAAGAAAGCTCCATTTCAGATCTCGGTTGTTTGAAATAATTACAAAGAAGTGCTCAAGCAGATTTCAATATGGTCACAAGCACCCAAAAGGCAAGCAGAGCTGTAATTTCTCTGCAATTCAACTCAAAAAGATAGTGCATATCAGCTTATAAGAATTCAGTCAAAGGCATTGAGAAGAAGGAAAATTTTAGAGTATAGCAACAACCAAAGATTAAGGCAGTCTGACCTGCTGTTCTTGGCCTTTCACAAGGAAAGGCCATCCCCAAGTGGAGCCACTGTTAGCATCCTATACCAATAGGTTTCAGTTTTCATGATTGACAGTGGAAGTGCCAAAAATGTTCATCCTTTTCATGCTGCAAAAGTTCCATTTTTGAAGAATTTCACAGTTAAGGGAGGGCCAAACAGCTTAATCTTGGCCTCCCCAGGTTTAAATTGCTTATTTTAGAAAATAGAGAAAGAAAATATGTCCAAACTGTTTAAACTTGGCAGATTACTAGCTAGGTAGAGAATTAAGGAGCCCAACTGCTTAATCTGGGCCCTTGGAAGAAATAAGTGTAGTTTTTAGATAGGAGGGCAGTTGAAAAAGAAAAAGCAATCAGGGTTTGCAAGTCTAAGTGCACCCTTCATGAAGTAACAAAAAATGCTAGGTGTATTAGGCTGGGTAGGTAGCCTGGGGTTGCAGAAGCAAGATCATCTTCGATTTTGACCTAAACAAAGAAGGACTCATCTCATTTATGGCATTCGCACCAGGCAGTGACTTGATGGTACAACAGTGGAAGCATGACTAACTTCCCCTTCATTCCCCCAGAAATCATTTACTAACATCCCCTTGAGGACCTTGGGATCTGCCCAAAAAGTCCATTTTCACTCTATTCTGGTTGAGAACCAAGTTGACTCACTTAAAAGAAGCCACATTTCTTGTGTAAAAATTAATCTCTACACAATCCATCATTTCCCTTACATTTCCACTCCACTAAGTCATATTAACTCCTAACTTTACTATATAGCTCCCTAACTACTTTCCCATCCCTATTTGCTATTAAAACTATATAAAATCCCAAAAAAAAATAATAATATCCCTACCCCTTGGCACTATAGCCATATTTCATAAGTCAGGGAAATAATAGTCCATCTGGGGCTACTGTTAACCCTTATGTGTTCTAATCCAGAGTTAGTTTGACCTCTGGTTAAACTAACAACTATTTCCCTTTAATCCTAACCCCATAAAACCCACATTTCTAATGTTTACCCCCCGCCGCGTGATTAGACAAATATTACATAGCACGCGGGCCCCGTCCCTAACCCTCTACCGCCTTACCTGTCCCGTCAGCCATCGGATGGCCAGCGCCCCGGATCTATGGTGGTCGGGTCTTTTCCTGCCCCGATGTGCCGAGGGTTAGCGTCTTGGAGATGGGCGGTTTTCCCATCGTACTCCCGCCATGCATCGCCCTCCCGGCTGTGGCGGAGCCCCCTCCTCCGAAACCACTTCTGTGCAAAAGCGGGGGGCCATGAAACCAGAAACCGCCTTCCCCTCTGTGACGATGGCGCCACGTTTTCCCCTAACGTCATCTCCCTTCCGCCGATGCTCTGCCACATTACCGCCACCTCACCCCTTTCCTGCCTGCGCCTTGCCACCATGTCACTGCCATGTCACCGCCCTGTCAGATGCCACGTCACCCATTCGTACCTGGGACGTGCCGATGACATCATGCTGACGTCATCCCGTGAAAGCACCAAAAGCACCAAAATGTCATTTTTTGCATACAAAGCGCACAAACAACCGTTTTTATTTCATTTCTATCAGTCCATTTGTAAAAGCTCTCATTCACTCTCATGACCATTTTCGCTCCCAAAGCTCGGACTCAACCAGCCAAGATGCCGCAACCTGCAATTCAACTCCATAGCTTGCCATTGTACCAGCTCATCCACCCTTAGTGCCATTGAAACCAGGTATTTGCCCAAGTTCACCTATTTGCCCCTGTTTCACCGTTTTCTTCATTTCATTTGCATAAAACTCTGCAAATTACCAAACTAATGATGCTAAAGCACCTAAATGCTACCCGAAATTCTCCAATCAAAGCTCTGTCTGAAGAACGCTCTGTGAACCCGCGCCCACTTACAAATCTCACCGTCAAAATATGGTTTAAAAGGTTCATATTGCTGGCGGAAGCTTCATATGGCCGTGCATTACCCCTCTCACCATAATCCTCTGTAAAAATCCCACATTCAGCTCAGAAATCATCCCTGTTTCCTCAGTAGTTTACCCACACAGTCTATCAACCCAATGAAATTATCCAAGAGAGGAAAATCTCACTTGAATTCTATGAATTGGCCTCTTTTCATGATAAGATACAGACATTGAAGACTACTACCTCAGTTCAAACTCATTTTCCAGCTTCTTTGCAAATACTCAAAAGTTATTGTCCTTAGTCTGCTTTCTCACTAATCTTCACTCCAAGTGCAAACATAGAAAAGTTCAGAATGGCCACTCCATCGGCTCTTGACATCACTCCCATCAATTCACCAAACAAAGAGCTTGAGGCAATGGCCCTGGCTGACAATGATTATCTTATCCAAGACCTAGTTGGGAACAGGAATCATTTGCATACCTATTGCCAGCTAAGAAATGATTTTCTTATCAACTCTGACATGTATGAAATATGGGAGTTCAATTTACCACATTATTTCCTCCCCTCTGTCAATGTTTTTCCAGAGATTATTCACCTGTGTGCTGCAAATTATGAACCAAATCAGAGAGCTGTCAAGTCTCCATCTGGGAGCATACTTTTTTATATCACTCCTGACTCCATCAACCAGATGTTAAATTTCAAGCAAACGCAGCTACTATATCCTTTCTCCATGAAGCACTTACTAGATGATGCCTCCTCTTTCCTTGATCCCAAGATTGAAAGAATTTCTAAGACATTTATAAAGGCAGACTTCCAACCTAAGGAGCCACCTCCATTCCTATATGACCATTTCAATGAGGTTGGCAAGCTACTAGTAGATATGATATCCTATGTGTTAGGCTTCAGAACAAGTGAACATGTGGATGAGACATTGCTAGTTCTGTTGTCTTCATTCAGCCAAGGGCAGTCTCCTTCTATCAAGTATAACTATGCCAAGTTCATAGCAAACAAAATTCATGACCAGCTCATAAAGCTAAATAGGGAGGGAATCTTCAAATATTCCTCATACATCTACCATTTGTTCTTATACTATCAGTCTGAAATCTTCCAGTTTCCTATCAAGAAATTGATTCAAAGGGAGAAAGAAGATCTGTTGTCCTCTGGTGATCAGTATTCCATCATGTCTAGCATTCTCCATACTCTTACTGTGAGTTTATTGACCAGTTTGTTTATCCAGTCTCCTACCTCTTAATGAAAGCTCCTCCTCCTAGACTATCTTATGAAATGCAGAAGATATTGCAGCTATCCAAGAGCTACAAATTAGGTGATTGGTATCTATACCAAGATCACATTGTCATCATAATTTATGGTTGTGAGCTTTGTTCTTACAGGCTCCCAAGATATGTACCAATGAGGCTATTTGCCTTGGAATACTACAGGCAGATTATCAACTCAGATTTGACTCATTTCACAGCACTAAGAAGAAGGCTCGCCTGAAATTTAGAGACCGCCTATGCCCCTTTATCATGAACATGAAGGAAGGTTGGCAAGATGCTAACCTAATACTGAAGGATCAACTTATGTTGAAGAGAAGTTTCTGGTGGGTCCCTTATGACCCACTTGGCTTTATGCCAGAAGAGTCAAATATAGATTGACACCCTATACACACTGCAAAATCCCACACATTGAAAATTATGCTAATCAAGACGCGTGGGCACAAGGCACATTAGTTGAAGAATTTACTCAGGAGGAAATTATGGAGCAAAATGTTAAAGACCTTGAAAAAGCTCTTGACTTAGATTCTTGTGAGCAGGTAACATTCAAGTGGCCACAACAAATTGGAGAGGGCACATCAACTGCTGCAGCTGCACAACACGGCCAAGCACCATCTTAATCAACAACATGTACAACAAAAGGCAAAGAGCCAATGGATACAGAACAGGTGACTACAGAACTGCCTGCTACTTCAAAAGAGCAGTCCCAAGAAAAGGCTCCTCCATAGCAAACAGAGGCACTCCAAATGCCAGTTTTACAGACTCCTGCCCATGAGGAAAGAGGCAGAAAACGTGATAGAGAAGATTCCACACCTGCTAGTGGATCTACACAGCAGCCTGAACCTAAGAGGCAAAGAGTTGATTCTCCATTTGAGGAGGTGATCAGTGAAGAGATCCTTGAAAGCCCAAGGAGAGACAGAGAGGGAAGCAGACAAACACCTACCATCTCTTTCCAACAAGAGCTAGATAAACAACACGCCATGGAGGTGTCTTCCTCCACACAACAAAGCAAGAGACCAGTTGGTGTCAAAGCCAGCTTCAAAGAAATCAAAGCTCAAAATGAGCTACTAAGAATACAACTATATGACCATTTCCTGAAAGCAACACCTGCCAAATAGGAAAGATTGATGGCAGCATATGATATCAAGGAAGAGAAAATGATTTTTAGCCACTTCAAACCCAAAGTTCAGCAACCACAGACAGCTGCAGACTATGTCAGGACAAATTTGCAGGTTATGGCCAAAGACATCCACCCCATGGACCAAATTGAGCTACATAAGCAGACTGGTGAGATGGTCTATGCTACTCTAGCAGACAAGGCCACACTGGCTCATGAATTAAAGGAATCATTAAAGAACACTAACATTCAGTTAGATTTGGAAAGAATGTCCTCCACAACTAAAGACAACAGAATTAAAACATTGGAGGGCATTATTATTGACCTAGGACATGATCCTAAGGATCCTAAGGGTGTGAGGGCCCTCATGAAGAAAAAGGATGATCATATTGCTACATTAATAAAGCGATTGAGGTTGCCTCCTGCTGAACACCCTCAAACTGGAGAGTTAATACAAGAGAAAGAAACTGAAGATACATTAGATTTGCTGATGAAAATGAATCAAAGAGTAATCTAGATGGAGGAAGAATTAGAAAAAGTAGGCCAGAGCAAGCAGGCAGAGTCAACCTCCCACCCACCTCTAGCAGGTCTAGCTAATGTCCCTGTTCCTCCTACACAGTCAGCAGCAATCCCAGCAACAACAGCAACAACAACTACAATAGCATCTAAATCAAGCATGAGCATGGAAGAAATGATGAAAGTTGTCAAGGAACTTGAGCTTCAGACTATAGAGATAAAAGAGGCCAAAGAGAAATTGGCCAATCTTGAAGAAAAGTATGACAATTCTAAAATGACAGTAGCTTAAAAAACCAGGGAAACCAAGGCCTTGAATGACAAAATTAAAGCCTTGGAGAAAGAGCTAGCTCTAGACAAAACCCTGATTGAAATAAAGAAGATTTTGTGGGCCAAGATAAATCATTCAATCACTGGCCAATGGAGGTCAATTCAAGCCATGTATGAACAGGTGGAGCTAATTGGCAAAGCCCAGTTTGAAACTTAGAGAGCCAAAACAACATTGGGAAACATGCCTGAGCAAGCCAACAAAATGATCAACTTCTTAAATCATCAGACCAGGGAAGAATTGGTAGCATTACAGATTATGAATAGAACAGATGCCATAATGACAGCCAAGAAAGTGCTGACTTTAAGAAGTCTTATTCAAAATTTAGAAGCAAGATGTCGGGAAATCCAAAGGGATGTAGATAATTTTGAAATAAAGCTTGCAGCACTGCAGACTAGAGGATTGCCCAGCTTACTAACCAGCTCTGGAAGGTTATTGACACGTGACCAATATGCAACTAGGCTCAATAATTATGTCACAAATCAGCTTACTGCTTCATCAAGTTCTTTAGTACAAGCAGGACCTCCTACAGGACAAACTCTCTATGATAAGCTGGAAAACTTATTTTATATGGAGCATGAAGTTAACCACCTGTTTGAGATTCCACCCAACTATTACAAATATACAAAAGCGGATGAGACACTCATCAAGATTCAAAGGCATCAGCTCCCTCCTGAAGATTGGTGGCAAGCAATGCTGGCCATTTTACCCAAGTGACATCAATCTTTGGCTCCTTTTTCAATTTTCAAATTCCATGTCATCTACAGGTCAATAGTAAGCACCGGATAAAGTGCAAGAAAGAACAGGCAGAGCGCGTCAAATCAATGACAAAGCAAAGAGCTAGAACAGCAAGCCATAGAAGCCTAGATTTTGAAGACACAGCCTCAGCCGACTCAAATGGACGCAAAAATCAACATTTTCTGACAGAAAAGAACATCTGTTACTTTTGTATTTACTTCTTCGCCAACCGCTCCTTAGGAGTTGGTGAAAGAATTTATGAGTTAATAACTCATCCTCTAGATATTTTGTATCTCTTTTTGTATATATATCCCCTCATAGAATGTATTTGGGGTTGGTTGGTTGATGAATTCACTTCATGAGAGACTCGCATTGTATATCTGAGAATTTCTTTTAATCAAAGACTACTGAAAAGATTGGAGGAATGACTGTCTGCTGTGTTCAAATGGTTGAAGAGTGACTGTGGAATCCTTGTGCTGCTACATGGAACAATAAGTGTTTCCTCATTGTATTTCAATATATATATGTTTAACCATTATCATATCATTGTCTAAATAACAAGAAGAATGAATAGCCTAGACTTTGCTTAATTGCACTCTATTCTCAATTTCTGTTGTTTCTATATGTTTTCCTCTGAATTAGCTATGAATGTGAATTCCTTTTGGCTCATATTTCCCCTAATTCACACATATATGACAGTTATCTAGGAATTCTTGACTGCTCCTAGATAGAGCTCATTCACCTTCCCTCTGTTAAGTTGAAGGAGAGATTCTTAATTGCCTCTCATTCCTTAGCCCTCATTCCATTCTTATTTAGCCTAAATGTTGTTTCATGTATAGTTATCCTGCTTTATAGTCCCCTTGTGACCAAGAAAACGCACCAGCAGCCTTACTTCATGACTCCATGCCCAATGGTTTGAATCTCTTATACTCTACATGCCAACTCTGCTTGAATAAATCAACCATCCCACCAAAACTTAAACAAAACACAAAGAACTCCATAACTAGCCTAAAATCCTTCAAACAAAGCTAAATCCTAAAGAGAGAGCCCTCTATGACTGCTGGTAGCCTAGGACCTGCAGTCCAAAGATTGGTTTGTGGTTACCTCGGCCGTTTTCCCTTAGGAGTCAAAGGGAACAACCTGAGTGATAACATCACGATGAACCACACTGGATGGTTCAAAACGCGTCGACATAAGTTTTTCTATGTGATTTTCTCTTAATATTCTTCAAAAAAACATCACTAGTCTTAAACATCTCACCTCATCAAGCCCTAAAGTGTTAAAGCCTATGCCTACCTTGCCCCATAGAACACCCTGCATTTCTGACCTAATTTCCCAGACCTAAACTGCCCAACTCTTCCTGATCCAGCAAAACCCCTTCAAAATCCAATCAAAACTTTGTGCTACTATACCTAACCTAAAATTATTTTCCTGATCCAGTCATCTTGGTTGAGATCCTTACGGAGAGAGCCCTCTCTCGGCCTAGTAGGGCTAGCTACTTGGCTAAGCATGGTTTGTGGTTACCCTGGCATTACCTCCCTTCAGCTTGAGTTCAATCTAGGTGATAACATTGTGGCAACCATATCGGGGAAATGAAAGACTAATCACCCCAGTAATATCTTTCATTTAAGTTCTTGAACTTTGGATGATGAGTTTTAGAATTTACTAGGTTAAAATAGAAAGTTGTAAAGCAATATAAAAAACTTCGAAACTTGAGCACACTGGCTTCGAGAAAATACACTAGGACCAATCTTGATCCCAATCCCACCCCAGTAGTGGATAATCCTAATTTGATTTCAAGAAGACTCAAAAAACAAGAAAGTTCAGTCAGTCCCGCACCTTCAATAAAAGTAGATTCTTGTAGTGACCAGTGGTTGTCTTTGGAAGACCTCCCATTTGATCTATCATTTGACCTTTCCTTTTTTAGAACCAAGTCTAGAAGTGCACTTGATGATATTGTTCTAGACTTAGAGTTTATTGCAGATCTTGAAGTTCAAAAGGAAAACCAGTCAATTGACGAGTATATCCTAAATTCTCCTCAATCATCCCTTACTACTGCTAAGATCCCTGAGTTTTCTGAAACAACGTCCACTACCTTTAGTTCATCATTATTCCCATCAATCTCTAAAGTTCATTCCCAGCTTCAATTTATACCTACCCTTCCCTTTCAACCTGTCATACCCTCTCAAACACCTATGGCCCCTACCTCTCCATCAACCACTCCATTAAACCGTAGTAGTCCAATCATTGTTTCAAATCCACCTTGAATCATGGCTTCTTGGTATGCACCCCTTGTTTTACCTCAGAATCTTGGTGATATGCCCGCTAATTACCAAAGTAAAATACCTCTTTTTGATGCCACTCAAAACATTACAACTTAGCATCATGTTGATAGAATGAATGACCTTTTTTTCCTTCATGAGGTTGAGATAGAAGATGTGACTATGATATTGTTTATACAAAGCTTCTGAGATGAAGTTCGAAAATGGTTCAGAGCTTTACCCGCAGCCTCTATCACCACTTTGCCAGTCCTACATAGGTAATTCCTGGATTGATGGGAAGTAAAGAAGAATCCACTCCAAATTTTGTCTGAGTACGAAAACATCAAAAGGAATGTCAGTGAAAGTGTGCAAGATTATTGTGTGAGGTTTAATGCAGTCTGTAATGCTATTCTGACAAACATTAAGCCACCAGAGGGGTTAGCCTTGCTCAAGTTTCCAGATGGTTTTGATGTTGATATGGCATATCAGTTACGGGAACGTGATCCCACCACACTAGAAGACATGCAGAAGAACATTGTAAGCGTAGAAGCCAATCTGCTGGTCAAAAGAGAAAGAATGAGATCTGAAAAGAGAGTAACCATAAAAGAGGAAGCATCTCCTTTAGATGCTAAGATGGATACTTTGATCCGAATAGTGGAGAAGATGGTTGACCAGCTGACCATTAAAGATAGACCTGAACCACCAATCAGGAATCCAAACTTTAGAGGATAGCAACAGCCCCAATTTCGGATCAAGCAGAGAGAACAAAAGGCATCGGACCAACCAGCACAACAATAGCAGATCAGAACTCCTTTGCAGTAGAATTATGTTTAGCGAATGGAAGGAGAAGTTGATGATGATGATCCGGTAATTGAAGCAAACCATTTTTTCATTGCCTATGGTATGCCCATTTTTCTGATGGAAGACAAAGAATATGTCGAGGTTCCAGACATTCAAAGGGATGAAGATTACATATTAGCAAATGATGCAGTTTTGGAGGCTGAGTCTGATGATTATCATTGAGGTTATATGAATGCTTTGACAACACAACAGAGGCAGTATTCTTTGAGGAGCAGATATGTACCGATCAATCCCATTCAGAAAAGAAGAGATCTGTAATCAAAGAATGACTCCTCAAACATTTAGAACAAAGGGAAAGAGCTTGTTGATCTGAATTCCAGCAAAGTACCACCAACAAATAACATTGCAAACGAGAAGAATAATTAGCAAAATGTAGCGAAAGAGCAAGTAGAGAAGAAGGACCTTACTGTCAAAGAGGTAGAAAAAGTCTCATCCTTTAATTTAGAAAGTGAAATTGCTAAACTAAAAGTATCTATTCCTTTGACTAAGTTGGTAAAGAATAGCAATTATAAACACCATGTGTCCAAAATTTTGCAAATAGACCCTTTGTCAGACATGGTAAATGTCGAAGATGATCATCCTGAACTCATTTTTGGTCTAACCATAGAAGGTCAGCTTGAAGATAGTGAAGTTCCTCCCTTTCATCTGAGTCTTAGATTGCATGAATACATTCTCCATAATGCCATATTTGATTCTGAAGCTTCGCATAATTTGATGCTTAAAGCCATTATGGAGAAATTGGGCCTGGATATTACCTGAAAATACCATGATTTGTACTCCTTTGACTCTGGTAGAGTTCGTTGAATTGGTCTTATCAAATATTTGGTAGTGTCTTTTGATCAAATCCTAGCCAAAAATGTTTTAATGGATGTGGTTGTTGTTGATATTCCACCGCGATTCGGTATGCTTTTTAATAGATCATGGGGTGCTAAACTCAAGGGCACTTTACAACTTGACTTCTTTTATGCTACCATTCCCGTTTTTGGTCAATTAAGAAAATTATACAGAGAGAAGAAAATGAAATACATGATCACCAGCAAAGAGAATCCACTAAATCATCCAATAAATGTTGTACATACTAATTTAGAATCATTTGTTTTGTACTCTGATAGCGGATTAAATGATGTAAATATTCAGATTGTAGAAGTAGATGATGTACCCAAAATTTCATATAATTTTAGGGCTGTCCTTAATCAAGAAAAAGATAAAATGACAAGTTCTTCTGAGCAGCCCACACAACAGCAAAAGGACAGTGAAGATCAAAAAAATGAAGTATCCAATCAAGGTAAGGAAGGGAAGGAAACAAAAATTTAGCATCTAGAAGATGAAGTCGGCTTTGGAGCATGGAATTTGATGGTGTTGTGGGTAAGGATGGTGCTAGTATAGGAATTTGGATTCATAGCCTTGCTTTCCAGCGTACCAAAGTCCCAAGTAATGTTAGAGTATGTTCCTGTAAGTTGGCTTTTGATTTCTCTCACAATGAAGCAGAGTATGAGGCTTTGATTATAGGTATTAAAATTTTGAAGAAACTGAATGTAGAAAGGATTTTTGTCTATGGTGATTCAGAGCTGGTAATCAAACAGGTAGAGAGAGAGTATCAAGAAAAGCATCTGCAGATGAGAGCCTACAGAAATGCAGTCCTAGATATTTTGAGAATGTTTCCTGAATATACCTTGATAGCAGTACCCCGAACTCAAAACATTATTGTAGATTCACTCGCCACTGCTACAAGCAATTTGAAGATCCTATTGAACTCCGGCAACAAATTTGAAATTCATGTCAAACACCGGCCTGCTGTTCCGAATAATTTAAGATATTGGCAAGTGTTTTGGGATGATAATGAAATCAATGCCTTTTTACAGAATGAAGGAAAATTCAAGAATGCTTCCATTGATGATGATTGTGATACTGATGAACAAGAGATTGAGGTGAATCATATGGAGGTATTACAGCTGAAGTATAACATTATTCCTAGAGGTCTCATACCTTTAGAGGACATTTTTGATCAAGATGGTGTGGCTAGAAAACCGAGCTTGGTTCCTACCGACAAAGGAGTTGAAGATGTCAATCTCGGAACAGCTGACAAGCCCAAGCTTGTAAAGTTATCAAAAGCATTGTCTCCCGAGGTAAAAGCCCAGTATGTTAGGTTACTTTCTGAATTTCCTAATGTGTTTGCATGGGATTACTCAAATTTGAAGGTGTATGACAAGGATATAATTCAAAATACTATTCCTATCAAGCCAGATCAAAAGCCTTTCAAAAAGAAGTTGAGAAGGATCAATCCAAAGCTGCTGCCATCCATCGAAAAAGAGGTAAACAGATTGTTCAAAGCTAACATTATTGTTCCAATCAGATTTTCTGATTGGATTTCGAATTTGGTCCTGGTACGAAAGAAGACTGGAGAAATAAGGTTGTGCATAGATTTCTAGAACCTCAACAAAGTATCCTTAAAGGATAACTATCCACTTCCAAAGGTGGACCATATTCTGCAAAGAGTAGTTGGAGCATCACGAATGTCACTACTCAATGGTTACTCAAGCTATAATCAGATCTTAGTGCATGAAAAAGACCAAGACAAAACTGTCTTCACAACACCTTGGGGAACTTTTCAGTATGCCAAAATACCATTCGGATTGAAGAATGTTGGAGCCACTTTTTAGCGAGCGATGGACATCGCTTTTTCTAATGAGAAGGATTTTTTCTTGGATGTTTATTTAGATGATTTGACGGTATTTTCTGGTTCTAATGATGAACACTTACACCACTTAAGGATTGTCTTTCATAGATGTAGAAAGTTCGGGATTTCTCTCAACCCTAATAAGAGTCTTTTTTCCATGGACAAGGGTAAGCTCCTTGTTCATATCATTTCTAAAGACAGTATCCACATTGATCCTTCAAGGGTGGAGCCAATTCAACATATAGACTTTCCGCGCAACAAAAAGGAGATTCGGGCTTTCAATGGTAAGATGAATTTCTTACGCAGATTTTCTTTTGGAAATGTTCTATAAATCAATTTTCATTTAAAGTGTTTTGAAGACTCTGCCATAGTAAAGTGTTTTGAAAACTACAGTGCATTTTCCCTTTTACACAGCAAGTGCAAATTGTTTTATCACTAGAAAAGCGATTTTTTTTTCCACTATACACAAATTTTACAATGCATTCAATCATATCCATGGCAGGAATAGTTCTCACTGGAAAGGAGAACTATCCTGAATGGTCCCGGATGATAAAACACACCCTCATTTTCAATGAGTTGTGGAAAGGAGTGTGTGTCGGAGACGGAGACAATGAACCAGTATAGCCTACCTCACACAAAGAGCTCATCATTTGGGAAAACAAGAACAACAAAGCTTACGCATTAATCACAGCATCTGTAAATGAAGAGGTGAGTCACCATATTTCATCATATTCAACTGCCTTTGAAGCCTTACAAAAGCTAAAAGAACTCTATGGCTCACATTCTGCACTTGAAGTTGTTCAACTCATGATTAAACTCTTCACTCTTGAACTGCAAAATAATGATCCTCTTGCTCTTGCATCTGAAGTAAAGTCTATAATGCATGATATCAAATCCACTGAGGTTGAATTGGATATTCCTCTTATCGCTTTTCTCAAGGAACTTTATCCTACTTACTCCAATTAACTTGAGTCATTGCAAGCAAATGGAAATCTCAAAGATATCACCTTTGACTCTCTTGTGAAAAAGTTTGTTGAAAGAAAGAAAGCTTTTGGAAAGAAGACAGACCTTAATCTTGTGAAGAGGCTATGTGCCTTGTCATAAAGAAAAGCATCCTACTCAAGATTCTTCAAGAGGAAGAGGTGGTCGAAGAGGAAGAGGAAGATATTTCAGAGGCAGAGGGGGCTGACATCCTCAAGGAGAAAAGGCAGATTTGCACTGCATTCACTACAAAAGAAATGGATCACATGATGCCTCTACATGCAAGCTACCAGGGGACAAAATTGAGCAGAAAAGAAACCAAAAGAAAGGTAAAACTAATGATACAAACAAAGGTAAAGCACCTGATTCTGCTCACTATGTTGTGGCACAATGTAATATTGGAGTAAATGAAGATTTATTTAATGCTTCACTTGCTTCTTGGAAAAATGATTGGTTGCTCGACTCAGGAGAAACCTGCCACACGATTCATAGAAAATATCTTTTTGAAGAATTTACTGACAATGTTGATGGAGCAGTATACTTTGCAGACCAATCAAAAATCAA
>APFE030588489.1:30657-47662 GCA_000404065.3 Pinus taeda
GGTGACCCTACCTAATGGGAAGACACTTCAAGGTAAAAACAGATCATGATAGCCTTAAATACTTTTTAGAACAAAGATTATCCTCTAAAGAGCAAAAAAAGTGGGTCACAAAGATGTTGGGTTATGAATTTGAAATCATCTACAAAAAAGCAAAGCAAAATGTGGTGGAAGATGCACTCTCAAGAAAGGATGAGGATGTAGAAGCATTGGTGTGCACCATTTCTATTATCCAACCAGATTGGATAAACGAAGCAAGGGAGGAATGGAAGAATGACGAAGAACTATGAGAACTTATTCGAAAGTTACAACAAGATTCCAATACATCCGATACATTTAGATGGCAAAATGATTTGTTATGGTACAAAGATCGCTTATACCTCTGTAAGAATTCCCAGCTAAAACAAAAGATTCTTATGGAATTGCACACTCCCTTAGGAGGGCACTTAGGATTTTTAAAAACTTACCACAGGGTTAAGAAGGAATTTTTTTGGGATGGCCTTAAATCAGATATTCAAAAGTTTGTGGCGGAATGTTTGGTTTGCCAACAAAATAAAGTTGAAACAATTAAGACACCTGGTCTATTACAACTTTTATCCATTCCAAGCCAATGTTGGGAGGAGGTTTCAATGGATTTTATCACAGGTTTACCCAAGTCTGAGGGAAAGAGTGTCATCATGGTGGTAGTTGACAGACTTACCAAGTATGCACACTTTTGTGCATTGTCACATCCATTTAAAGCCAGTACAGTTTCTACTACATTTATGGAAAAAATTCAAAAGCTACATGGAAACCCAAAGATTATTGTAAGTGACAGAGATCCCATTTTCACTGGAAATTTTTGGACATAATTATTTTCTTGTCTTGGAACTCAGTTAGCTCATAGCTCATCTTATCATCCTCAATCTGATGGGCAAACTGAGATAGTAAACAAATGTTTGGAAGGATATCTTCGTTGCTTTGTATCTGATAAACAGACACAATGGGTCAAATGTTGCCTCTGGCTGAATGGTGGTATAGCACTTCCTTCCATACAACAACAAAAATGACCCCATTTATGGCACTTTATGGGTATCAGCCACCATCCATCACATCATATTTAAGAGAAAATTCTAAGGTTCAGGCAGTGGAACATCACATCGAACATCAACAACAAGTCCTCCAACTCTTAAAAGATAACCTCATGTTGGCACATAATAGAATGAAACAACAGGCAGATCAACATCGCAGTGAAAGAAGTTTTGATGTAGGTGATTGGGTATTCCTACGGCTACAACCATATAAGAAAATGTTCCTCAAGCAAGCTAAGAAGGATATAAATTTATCACCAAAGTATTATGGTCCATACAAGGTGTTGCAAAAGATTGGTACTATGGCATACAAATTGGAGCTTCCTGCAGCTTCTAGATTCCACCCAGTTTTCCATGTTTCATGTTTAAAGAAGGCTATAGGCAACAAGCTCCCAGTTCAAACAATATTGCCAGAACTTGATGAGGAAGGAAAAATTATATTGGAACTGGAAGCAGTTATAGAAACAAGAACTCGACAGCTACGAAATCGATCAATTTCAGAGTATCTTATAAAGTGGAAGAACTTATCCACTGAAGATTCCACATGGGAGGATGAGAATTTTATACAGAAGTATCCAGAACTACCCAAGCGTTGAGGACAACACATTTTTGAAGGAGATGGGCATGTTGGGTCCCTATAATACTAGTGATGACCCCATTACTATTGTAGTTATACCCCTTATTAATATTGTTATGCCCCTGTTGTCCCCATATTGTTATTATTGTGCCCCATAGAATCCCTCTATTGTTATTTTTGTGGCTTTATATTATTATTGTTAAGGTCGGCTGGGTTATATTGGACTCCTTAGACTCCTATATATAGAAAGGAGGTTTTGTCATTTGAATCATCCAAGAATTGTTCATTTATGTAATGTAAAGGAGGTTTCCCCCTTGAAGAGGCTGAATTCTAAGGCATTGATCTATATTTTCTATCTTTTCTTGAGCTAGTTTCATAACAGATGAACCTTGAGCTCTAACTTCTCCAATATTCTAGCCTCTCTTTGTCCAATGGGTTTGCCAGTGGCTGCACCTCCTAGGATATGAATAGTCTCTTTGAGTTGTTTAAGGATTAGATTAAGGATGTTGCTCAACGGAATCGCTTTGTTCTTGAAATTCTTGTTGTTGTGCTCCTTCTAGACATTCCATATTATGAATCCTGGGGCCAGCATCCAGGCAGAGTTAATGATCTCATTATTTGAAAAAAATTCCGCCAATTCTTCAAAGTAGTAATGATGTCATTTACATTTCTATCTGTCTGATTGAAGACTTCTCCTACCTAATTCCAAAGTATTGTAGTGAAAGTGCATCTATTCAAGAGATGATTTGTAGTTTCTTCCTGTTGTATACGTAAGTGACATCTTGAGGGGCCACTAATGCCTCTTTTTCTTAGGTTATCCCATGTCAGAATCTTGCCTTGTTGAACCAACCACTTAAATAGTTTGACTTTCATCCAATGAGGACCCAGATTTCTTTCCACGTCTTATTAGTGTTTGGAAGGTTAAGCCCTGAATCTATCTTTTTGGCTTCCTTAAGGTTGAAGAGACCTGCCTTGTTCTTTCCCCATCTTAGTTGATCGTCCAAGTTTGAGTTTAAGATTTGTCTCTTGTCTAAAAGACCTTTAAGGGCTATAGCTTGAGCATGCAGCATGGCCATTCCACTGTAATCTGGAAGTTTCCATGTTCTCCATTTCCCATTGTTCCTTGATAGGTCCCAATAGTCACTTACCCACCTTAATCCTTTGTTGATGGTATCATTGTGAATGTCTACTAATTCTTCACTTCAGAGATTGTCGTCTTGCTGCCAGTTATCCTCCCAGAACCAAGCCAGGTTTCCATTTCTGATCTCCCAGAAACTGTGATTTTGGACTAGGGCCCTATTCTCCCCTGCTCTATTCCAAATTGCAGAACCTTTTACTTGTCCTGTCATTCTGATTAGATTTTTATCCTGCCATTCTCTGGCATATTTTTTCTTCCAAAGTTTTGCCCAAGGGGATTTTATTTCTTTTATCCATCTCCACCAGATTTTGGCACCAATAACTCTGTTAAGAATTCCTGGGTCATGAAGGCCCAAGCCACTGTGTGACTTAGGTTTGCATACTCTATCCCATGCAACAAGGGCCCATTTCTTCTTTTCTTCACCTTTCCCCCAAAGAAAGTCTCTTTGAATGTTTCTTATATTAGTAATTGCACCGGTTGGTGCTGGAATGGTAGATATCATATAGATAGGTATACTTTGGAGGATAGCCTTAGTGAGAATCAGTCTACCTGCTATATTTAGTGCTCTATTCATCCATTTGCTAATCTTATATTTTAGCTTATTAAGAACAGGCTCCCAGATACCTTGTGTAACAGTTTGTCAGTGAGAGGAACTCCCAGGTATTTTGCAAGCAGTGACTCCCTTTGAAAGCCCAAAATTCTGGAAATATTTCTTTGTATGGAAATATCAGTATTGAAAAAGAAAATCTTTGATTTAGTAAGACTTACCTATGTGCCTGGTGCTCTAGAAAACTCACTCAGAATCTGTTTGAATGCTTTGGCTTCCTTGACAGTGGGTGTGCCTTGAAGCATATTATCATCCACAAATTGTTGATGTGTCACCGTGTCCCCACCTTGAGTGAGTCTCAGACCCTGAATTCTCCCTTCCTCTTTAGCAGTTCTGATTACTCTCCCTAACCCTTCCATCATTAGAATGAAAAGGAAAGGAGAAAGAGGATCTCCTTGCTTGAGACCTCTAGAAGGCTTGAAGGTTTTGGAAGGAGATCCATTGAGAAGAATTGAACAGCTGGCAGTGGTAACTAGTGCCATAACCCATTTAATCCAATTGTAATCAAAGCATAGGCTTTTAATATTGCTCTTATGTACGACCAACTAAGTTTGTCATAGGCCATTGCGATGTCCAACTGCATTATCATTCCTTCCTGTTTGTTGGTAATGAGTGAATGAACCATTTCATGTGCTTGAATTATATTATCTAGAAATTGTCTTCCTTCCACATAGCCCGTTTTCTCCTCTGACACTAGGGTTGGGAGGAGTGGTTTGAGACATTTGGCAATGACTTTGGATATAATTTTATATATCACATTTCATAATACTATAGGTCTAAATCTGTCTGTAGAGGTGCCCTTTTCTTGTTTGGGGATTAAGGCTATGAAAGATTCATTGAGTGCCTTTAAGACTATTTTAAATCTTCGAGAGTCTTCCACTACCTCTAGGATGTCATGTTTCACTATCCTCCAACAAGCTTTGAAAAAGGCCACATTAAAGCCATCCGGGCTTGGTTCTTTCCCATTTTGCATCTCTTTCATAGCTTCCTCAATTTCTTCCTTTGTTACAGGTCTGTTGAGATTGTAATTATCTTCTCTGGTAACCAATTTAGGAATGTATTGAGTAAATATTTTCGTAAATTGGTATCTGTCTTCCGAGGTTTCCTCAGCGATTTCCTGAAAATGCTGGAGTAGAACCTTCTCCATCTCTGCATGATTTTTTCTCTCTATGCCAAGTTGATCTGTAAGTTTCACAATTCTATTGTTGTTTCTGTGAGCTATGGTTGATCTGTGAAAGAATTTGGTTCTTCTCTCCCCTTCTTTAATCCATTATACTCTGGATTTTTGTCTCCAAAATATTTCCTCTTGAAGATGTCTATTGTCCCACTCCTGCTGGAGTGACTCTACCATCTCTTTCCTTTCATCTGTATAGCCTTCTATGATAAGAATCTGATTGATTTCCTTTAGTTTCTTTTCCCCATCTCCTTTAGCTTTGAAGATGTTACCAAATTCCTTTTTATTCCATTTTTTGAGTCTGCCTTTAATGTGTTTGAGCCTGCAATGTAGAAGAAACATATTTGTACCTTTAAGGTGTAGCTCTTCCTTCCACCATTTTTCAATGTTTTTAAGGAAATCTGAATGTGTAAGACAAGCATTCTCAAACATGAAGGGGGTGTTCCTTGGTTTTCCAAAAAGAGAAGCTTCCAATTGGATAGGCCAGTGATCTGAACCCCCAAAAGGTAGTATGAGTGCAGTAATGCTGCTTCCCCTAAGAAGAAGTTCCTCTGAAACAATAAATCTGTCCAATTTGGAGGCTACTTGGGTAGGGCCCCCTCTTTTGTTATTCCAAGTGAAAATTCCATTACTTGTTTCCATATCAACCAATTTCATGTTGGTGATGAAGTTCTGGAAGGCAACCGAGTCTCTGTCGAGTGTTCTAGTTCCTCCTTTCTTCTCCATGAGTGATTTTGTTATGTTAAAATCACCTCCAAGAATCCAGGGTAGAGCTGGGTACCTCTACTTCATATCCTCCAGTGTTGTGAGGAGTTGAATTTTGTCCTCCATTGGCTACGGACCATAGACATTGGTGATCATGTAACATTGTTTGTCACCCACTGGTTGGAAAATCAGAGAAAGGTGATGTCTGGATGCCTCCGCATCAATCACACCAAATTTCTGTGGATCCCATAGGGTGAGAATGCCACCAGTAGATTTATTTGCCTTAAATTTAAGGTATTCATATCTATTTAACCATTTGCTATGTTTTTCACGGATCCTTTCCACTGAGCATTTTTTTCCTGTATGAATACTATGTCAAGTTTTTCCTCTCTGATCCTTTTACCTAGATTCCTTTGTTTTCTTTTGTTCCCTAGTCCTCTAATGTTCCAGGTTGTGATTTTCATTGAGGCGAGGTTATAAAGGAGTAACTGGAAAGGTATTTCATCCTTCCATAGTCAATCATGAGTTTGCCACACTCCAGTAGTAGTTCTTTCTGTCTTTTTCTTCCCCTTCTCTTGCTTGGATTCTTTGTTAGTTTTCCTGTTATTAATCCTATTGAGGAAGTCCCTTTGTTTTCCTGGTTGTCATGTCCTCGTTTGACTCCTGAAGCTATTTGATGTGACTTGATAAGGAATATCTGTTGGACCTTGTCCACATCCTCCTGAGGGATGGAGTTTACTCCTAGGTTTCCTCCTTATTCTAGAAACTTTTCCAGCTCTAGGTTCTCCCTTTCCAGGATCTCCTCTAAGTCTTGATCCTCTGTACCACTTTCACTTTGAGTCATTTCTTGGTATTTTTCTATTTCCATGGTACTCAAAGGGTCCTTCATATGTTCATTATGTTCTTGATTGAACTCCATGCTGGTCTCTTTTCCTTTCCCCCTTGTTGTCTGATTCTCTATAATCTCTTGATCACCTTCATCTGCTTCTTTTTCTCCTAAAATTTCAAAACTATTGTAACTTTTTGTTTTGTTATCATTCGCAATAGGGTTCTTTTGTGTCTTCCTTCCCCCTCCTTTTCCTTTTAATCCTACTTTGGTGGAACCTGATTGGTCTTTCCCTTTGCTGGTATTTAGGGTTTCCTCCCTTATATTAAGAGGATAGTCTCTGGAGAGGTGCCCATGCTCAAGAAATTTGTGACATCTGAACGAGATATGTTCATAGTCAACTGTTTGAACCCATTCCTTGTCACAAACTTCTAGAATGACCTCATCTGGAAGGGCTCCTGATAGGTCCATCTCCACACATATACGGGCATAGGATGTATATTTTCCTCGTAGAGTTGCCTCTGAAATGTTTAAGAAATGACATAATTTATTGCCTATAGCTTTTAAACACTCTGGCATCTAGTAATTTAAAGGTAAGGAGTATAGTCTAATCCATACTGGTACCAAAGTGAAGGTTTCTCGTTCCTACATGAAGTTCATCATCCATGGCCGCATGTAGAGACCAACAGCTGCAAAGAAGTATGGTCCTCCTTCAAAAAATTTGTCTCTATCTTCCATGTTCGTAAACACCACAGTAAAAAAACCTTTGGATCCAAGATGTATATTTAACTCCCCCTTTGGTTTCTAGTTGTATTTTAGCCAGGTGTACAATGCTTTCTCTGATGGCCAGATTCCCATAAATTTGCATATGATGGCATAGTTTGCCATGTGATCCCTGTGCATTTGCAAAGATGGATCATTCAGAATAACCCAAGGTTTAGTTATGGTCTTGGGTTCACAAGGCCCCATCTTGGCTCTGTTCTCTGTTCCCTGACCTATGTCTTCCTCTTTCTCCTCCTGATGGTCTTCTTTGTGGGTCCCTTGATCTGCATGGGTTTTGCTGCTTTCCGCTTTCTGAGTTTCGATGTTTTTTGTCTTGACCTCCAAGGTTTGTGGAGGTTTGTTCTTTTTCCCTCCTCTTCCTTTGTTTGCTACCATATTACTATAAGAGGGAATGGAGCTCGCTCCTCCCTGTGCCTCCATGGCTTCCTGTTGCCCTCTGTCACTCTCTTAGTAAAACCGTAGAACTCTCTCAGCAGATTGACATTTGAACAATCCGGACTAGCTATCTCCATAGTTGCAGGGATAATCATTGTGAATGTAATGATGGAACAACTAATAATCATTGTGCATGTAATGATGGAGCAAATATACTTGTGATAACCGTTGAATCATAACTGTACATGAAGAAATTTTAAAATTAAGGAAGCCAAGATTTAATTCTCAGAGTAGGCTCAGGAGGTACGTTACATTGTTTTATGGGGGTGCATTCTGGTTTGGATATTTGTTCTTATTGTTTGGGTTTGATTAATGAAGTCTATTTCTAGAAGTTTGTCCTAGCTCGAGAACAATGTGGAGAGGTTCTCTTCTAGGCTCTGGGTGGTCTTGGTGTTTTTGGGATTCCTCTTTCCTTGGTTGGGGTTCGACAAATGTTTGAGATGAGGCGGTGGTGCCTGCTGGGGCATGTATGGAATTTGGGTGTTATTTTTTTGTGGGGTTGGTCAGGGCTCGAGTGTCCACCAAGTCTAAGGTTTTGGTTGTGCTCTGTTGCATCCTTTTTATTCCAAAATTGGTGTTGGGATTCGACCCTGGAGAAGCCCATTCTGGCTAAGGCTTTCTCAGCCAACAATTCAATCGAGTCTGGCTTATTTTTGTATGGTGGTTGTCATGAGGTTGATTTTCTATTGGGTTTGAGTGTGGTGGGGAGTACCTCCATTAGACATGCATGTTTTGTGGGTTGGTTTGGAGCTTTTTAACTTGGCTCTGTGGGTGAGCAATGAAGCTAGCTCTGAGATGTATGAGAGTTAAAACACCCCTTCCGGCATTGTTGCCAAAGTGGGTGGGGGGGTTCGGAGGGGGAAGGTATCAGGCATTGGTGGATGAGGTGGTCGTGGGAGTGGTGGTCGTAGATGGCCGTAGGCTACCCATAGTCGTGATGGTATCACCCGAGGGTGTGGTAGTCAGTGTGGTCGCGAGGGCATGGATGGGTGTGGGCAACTTGACCCTTCTAATCGGTCCCATGCTCAATAGAATCTGGCGAAATATCTACATGATGTTCTAGAGGCACATGATAGGTATCATAAGGAAGAACAATAAGTTGGGATGGAGATGCTTAATTAGCTACAATATTTTCAATGTCACTTCCATGAAAGAATGGTGGTGATTTTGGGGGGGTAGAATCCTCGTTGAGAATGTAGAAAATATGGAAACATGGTTAGCTCATTTTGAGTAGCATGCTAGATGTTCGTATCGGCCTCCTCCCCCTCCAGGGACTGGGGAAAATAATCCAACTTCTGTTACTTTAGATGATTAAGCATGGTGATATGCGTGTTGTTTATTTTGCATGTATTTTGGCAGTTTTGGCGTTTTAGGCTTTGGACTACGCTTAGTCTTTTTTTTTCTTGTATGTAATGCCCAACTAGCATTGGTCAACAAACCTGGTTGGGGTAAGACTATCTTTTTTTTTTATATCTATGTAGACCTTTTTTGATTAATGAATCAAATATCAAAATACTAAAAAAAAAATATTTATCTCATACATCTTGTAAATCATTTAAAATTTTTATTTACAATAATCACTTATCAAACAAATTTCTATTTATAATTCTCAAATTTTGACATCCATGATTTCTCAATCTCTTTATTCTCGTTACTTATTGATGCATGTAATTAGCATATTGGCACTTTTATGGGGCCAAAATTCCTCCATATGAGGCCTTAAATTGAGCTTTTAGTGTTTTTTGTTTTTCGAGATGCTTTTAGTGTTTTTTCTAAATTTTTGTTTTTGAAAATTTTCCAAAATTGTAATTAGCTTTAGATTTTTTGACTATTTTATGTGTTGTAGATAAAAACTATTTATTTTTCATTGTAAAAGGGGATGGAGAATGGAAAGGTTCAAAAAGAGGTGAATGATGCATGTACTAAGCATATTGGCTCTTTTCCGGGGCCAAAGTTCCTTCATATGAGGTCTCAAATTGAGCTTTTAATGTTTTTTTGTAGATTTTTGTTTTTTAGAGATTTTTCCAAAATTGTAATTAGTTTTAGTTTTTTCAAGTGATTTTTTCATTGTAAAGGGGGGTGAAGAAAGGAGAGGAGGTCAAAGAATGAGGATGGAGAGGGAAGGAGGGAGGGCTATCATTGCATAATCAGGCCAAGGAGAAAGGAGGAGTAATGAAATAGATACACATAAATTTAGATTAATAGAATTTGTTCTAGTAAGTTTCATCCAATAGAAATTGTAGTTTAGTTCTTTTTATGGTTACAAAACTTTACTATATCAATTGTCCCTTAAACATGTTGTGTTGAGGTGTTCATACATAGGGTTTTATTAAGGGTATTTGAGTGGTCCACACAAAATAGTCAATGTTTACATTAAAGTTAACTAGTTTTAAAAAGAAGTTAAGTAATTATTATCACACTTAACATTGTCAAAATTAAGTAATTTTGACAATATTCTAATATTATTATAAGAAAAATAGAATTCAAAACTTTTTACATATAAATATACATCTTTAACAAAATTAATGTATCACAAAAAATATCCCTTCATTATGGAGGTAGTATATCCCATTAAAATTCTCCAAAATATATAATGCATTATCTTTTTAAAAAATAAATAAATGATCATAATGAAATAAATAAACAAAACCCCAGATGCCGGTGTTAGATGAGCAATTAATGAAAATTGGTTGTTGAACAAGCAGGTGGCTGAACCAAATGGCAACCTGTGCTTTCCCCTATGGGAATTTAAGGCAGGTCACTGCTCCTCGGCTGACGCCATCAACCCATGGTGAGAACCGAGAAATTCCCTTTAAATACAGAAATATGGAGCAAAGCCCCCTACAATTCTCCATTCGGCCTCTGAGTTTCTCTTGCCACCCCACTACAGCAGAGCCGAGCCTTCACATCGCTACGGGTAGACATTACAGACTCCTCTGCTGCGTCGACCTTGGCAATGGTCATCATTTGTCTCAGTCCTTTCTCTACAACATACATTTTGAGGTCTCAGCCCCTCTCTCTGGCCCCGATTTGAATTCCACTGTTCCTCTCAATTTCCCCTCTGCAGTTCTTGGCCCACCTCCTACCCCTGAGACTCAATGCTCGCTCCAGCTTCGTAGCCAGAGAATCATGCGCTGATGCCATCGAATGCGATGCAGGTGAGGTGGTAGTGGAGGTGGCACCACTCGCCCCTCATCTTTGCCCCCTTCTGTCTCCACTTCCCCTTCCGCCTCCCCAGCCCCCAACCCTTCCTCTTCTCGCTTCCTTGGCAGATATCCATATACTCGTAGTGGCCGAGGTCGAATGGGCACCAGTGAGGTTCGACGATTTAGTGGAGTCGCTCAGCACACCAATTTTACTGCTTCTTCCCAGCAAGCTCAATTCTGGTTTCTCTGCTCCATGCATAGGCTGGTCATCATTGCCACCATCATGGTGGACTTCAGAGAGGTAACCAGCTCATGCATAGAACTAGAGCTCAACCCAGAGATGAACCAGGCTCCTCCGTCGCTCGTCAACTTTCAGGGGGAGTCGAACGCTAGCTAGCCGCCGAGAGACATGGAGCACCTGTCCAGCAGCTGATAGAAGACTTTGGGAGGCAACACCACCCGCAAAGACAAAGGAATACAGGTGGAGGACCGTGAGCCAGAGGATACTGCATGTGGCAGGCAATCAGCAGAAACTGGTTCAGAAGAATATGGCTGGTGTTCGATTGAGGAAGAAAAGCCACCAAGCTAAGACACCTTGCAGCTGCATGCCACAAGTCATGTGTCGAGTTGAGTTGAGTTTTTTTATTTTCGTTTTACTATGGTCAATTTTGGGTCACGCGTCCAACTCAGTTTCCGAGTTTTGGTTTTCGTGGGTTGTTTTACTGTGGTTAATTTTGAACTATATAGTGGGCAATAGTGGCAGTCTTTTCTGAATTTTACAGTCTTTTCACAGTGTTAATTTTGGTAGAAAATTTTGAATTCTAGAACTGTAGCCCCTGCGTGGGTAAAATGAACCTATTTTTATCTCGTTATCGGACTGGTTTCCCTAACTGGGGTAGTCACGATGTCAAGACTTGCTGTTTAAAATGGTCACATGGCTAACCTAGTACTGCAGAGGCTGGTGCCTCAATGTACATTATGTTTTTATTAATAGATTAGTTTTACTTAGAGAGAAAAAAAACAAAAATAGCTATTAAAACAATAATCCTTAACCTCCATAGAAATTGGGATTAACACTTTATAACAAACTTATATTAGTATATCCCATTAAATTCTCCAAAATATATAATGCATTATCTTTTAAAAAAATAAATAAATGTTCATAATTACAAAAGTAAACAAAAATAAAAAAACTTATAATAGTATATCCCATTAAAATTCTCCAAAATATATAATGCATTATCTTCTAAAAAATAAATAAATGATCATAATTACATAAATAAACAAAAATAACTATTAAAACAATAGTCCTTAACCTCCATAGAAATTGGGACTAACACTTTATAACAAACTTATATTAGTATATCCCATTAAAATTCTCCAAAATATATAATGCATTATCTTTTTAAAAAATAAATATATGAACATAATTACATAAATAAACAAAAATAACTATTAAAACCATAATCCTTAACCTCCATAAAAATTGGGATTAATACATTATAATAAACTTATATTAGTATATCTCATTAAAATTCTCGAAAATATGTAATGCATTATCTTTTTTAAAAATAAATAAATGATCATAATTACATAAATAAACAAAAATAGCTATTAAAGCGTAATCCTTAACCTCCATAAAAATTTGAATTAACACATTATAATAAACTTATATTAGTATATCCCATTTAAGTTCTCCAAAATATATAATACATTATCTTTTAAAAAAATAAATAAACGATCATAATTGTATAAATAAACAAAAATAGCTATTAAAACCATAATCCTTAACCTCCATAAAAATTAGGATTAACACATTATAATAAATTTATATTAGTATATCCCATTAATATTCTCCAAAATATATAATGCATTATCTTTTTTAAAGATAAATAAATAATCATAATTACATAAATAAACAAAAATAACTATTAAAACCATAATCTTTAACCTCCTTAATCTTTAACCTCCGTAAAAATTGAAATTAACACATTATACTAAACTCACTCCAAAATATTCAAAACAACTAATAAACCTTTTCAAAACATAGTCAAAACTAAGATCTTCCGAAAACAATAGAGTGACATCCATATTGGATCCAAAGATAAAATCGAAAATGATTATATTTTCCAATATGAAGCCGAAATCAATATTGGATGATCCAAAGATGAAATCATATACAAGCATAGTGAATAATTCTTTCCGGCAATTAATTTCTTAGAAATAATTTGTTAATCATATTATATCGTTGTGACTTTATAGACCTATGGCTCTTTCAGAATTCCAGATCTGCGGCTTTTCATAGATATGCGGCGCTTTCAAAATTCCAGATCTGTGACTGGGCATTTTTCTGGCAGCCATTGCTAGAATAAGACAAGACGAAAATTCGTGGTTCCAATCAATTGTGCGTGATTGAGAAGAAACTCAGGACAAGCCTGTTGGCTGTATATGAATAGTAGATCTTGTGGCTGTTGTAGATCTACGGCTCTTCACTTCTCTTTGTAACTAGGTTGTGATATAGATCTGCGGCTCTTCACTTCTCTTCTCATTGATTGGGTCTTTTGCGGTTTATATATCTGCGACTCTTTTTTATAGATCTGCGGCTTTTATCTTTTTTTCCTTTCTCTTCTCTTCAACAATCTTCTGTGGCTCTCTCTTTGGCAATCTTTTATACTCAGCAGGAGAGCATTCTCCAGATGGCTCCCAGCTTCGAAAAAATAGTTGCTGGCTTAGTTCCGGCTGCCTCTGGGGGCCAAGCTCCTACTTTTATCGTCAATGGAGCCCCAGCTCCCACTGTCCAGGTGGTCTAGGCCTCACTCGATGAGGCTTTGAAGTTCTCTGAAAGTGCCATAATCTGCCGATTCAATGATTTTTGGCTGCAGCTGACAACTCTCCACAGTTGGATCTCGGAGGTATGGAAGCCTCTAATTCCTGATGCAATTAATATCTACCCATGTGCTAGGGGTTTCTTTACAGTAGATTTTGAAAACCCTGAAAGCAGACAATGTATTCTAGATTCTGACCCTTGGTTTTGGGAAAAATCAGGCCTACTCATGAGGCCATGGAACCCATCATTCGATCCCTCAACAACAGTCATAACCTCAGCACCAGTTTGGGTGAGATTGCCAAACCTACCCTTGCATCTCTGGAATTTCTTTTCGGTAGAAGCCATTGGAAATGCAATTGGAAAATTTTACTGCAGGTGCCCCAAAACAGAAGAATATGCCAGAACCACCTATGCATGCATCTGTGTGGAAATGGACTTCAGCGTCGGATTCCCAGTTGAAATACACCTAACAAGTAAAGACTATGTGTGGAACCAAAAACTCGATTACGAAAGTGTCCTCTTCAGATGTCGATCCTGCTTTGAGACATGCCACCTAGCAAAAAATTGCCTAAAAGCCTCCCAAAAAAATTCTGCTAGAAAAAATCACCATAGATCTACATGGTGGGAAGGAGCACAAAAAGAACACTATGTTGTTGTCAAAGAAGAATACTCTCAAGAAAACTCTGAATTACAAGAAATCTGCGGGGTTGTGTTATATTCTTTCCATGTAGTTAACAGGGGGTTTGAAGGGCACCCGTAACCCCACTTTATGGGGTCCGGGGCAGAAAAGTTTGGTTTTGGACCCTATGTTAGGTTGGGCGAACCCACCTATGGTTTTGTGCATGTTTTTTGGACGTGATGGTTTTCGGTCGATGGTATTGGACGCGATGGTTTTCGGTCCATGGTATTTAATGCTTTGGCATGTATAAATCTGTATTGTAACATTGAAAGGAACATATTGAAAAATCAAGCTAGTAGTCTCGGTTTGGGATCTAGGGGAAAATCTCTGTGTATATGTGTTTTATGTGTTATGATCTCGCATTGTTTATTTTTTGTGTTTTAGAATTTGTATGCAGGTAATTTCGTTACGAGGTTAAAACCTACATTTGGTATCAAAGTTATTTTGGCTTCAAGGGGACACCTTTGTTGCTGAGGGGTTTCGCTCGGACCTGTAGTAAACCCTGTTCAGTGGGAGATCTGCGAGATCGATTCTGGTGGTGAAAGAAGATGGCGAGCAGTGGAAAGATAGAGATTGAGAAATTTAATGGTCAGAGTTTTGAGTTGTGGAAACTCAAGATGGAGGATCTGTTGGTGGATAAAGACCAGTGGACAGCGGTAGATCCGGGTACTAAACCAACGGGAGTGTCCGGTGAAGAATGGAAGAAGTTGGATCGGAAGGCAAAGAGCACAATATGATTGTGTGTCTCAGATTCAGTATTGCTGAATGTACAGGGGAAGCTACGACAAAGGCTTTGTGGGACAAGTTAGGGACTTTGTACCAATCTAAGTCTTTGGTGAATAAACTGTTCCTGCGAAAAAAACTGTATAACCTGAGGATGAAAGATGGAGACTCGGTGACAGAGCATCTGAATGCATTTAATACTATGCTAAGTCAGTTATCAGATGAAGATAAGTGTATCAGTTTGTTGTGTTCTCTACCAGATTTATGGAATAGTCTGGTTATTGCAATAGGTAGCAATGCAACTGCCTTGCATTTTGATGAAATAGTCTCATCCTTGCTGACGGAGGATATGAGACAGAAAAATATGGAGAGCCAAAATGGTGATGCCTTGTCTGTACGAGGGCAGACCCAGAACAGAAACAAAAATAAGTCATCGAGTGGGAGATCCAAATCTAAATGGAGATCTAAATCTCCAGGAAAACCTGTAAAGGTGGTGTGTTGGAAATGTGGAAAGGAGGGGCACTACAAAAAGGACTGTAAATCTAAAGCTCATGAAAAAGGAAAGGGATCTGATGGGGCTTCTTCTACAGAGGCGAAAACCACCTTAGATGAAGGTGGCAATGTGTACTTGGCTTCTTCAAGTACACAGGTAGATCACGAGGCATGGTTGATTGACTCAGGTGCATCCTTTCACTTAACTCCCCATAGAGAGTGGTTCTGCGAGTATGAGAAATATGATGGTGGTGATGTCTTCTTGGGGGATGACAGGAAGGCTAGAATCGTTGGTCGTGGAAAAGTAAAGTTGAAGTTGCAAGGTGGAAGGGTTAGAACGCTTCCAGGTGTCTACATATTTATGCATTAGCCAGAAAATATGAATTTCTATTAGCAAGCTAGATGAGTAGGTGTAAAAAACAATGTTCGGGAAGGAGACTGCAAGATGGTTCAGGGGCACTGGTATTGATGCGGGGAGTTTGGATTGGAACTCTATACAAGCTGCAAGGTAGCACTGTTATTGATGGGTGCAATAGTTCTATGGTTCCTGAAAGTGGAGCAGAAAATCTAGTGGTCTCTGGAGAGAATACCATGCTGTGGCATGGAAGGCTTGGACATATTGGAGAAAAAGGCCTTCGGATACTTCATGGTAAAGGTATGGTAGAAGGTATGAGTAATAGCTCTCTAGATTTTGATTTCTGTGAAAATTGTGTATATGGGAAGCAAGAATCGGGTGAGATTCCCCTCTAGTAGTAAGAGGGTGAAATAGATATTAGAACTTGTGCACAGTGATGTGTTTGGACGTGTGAAGGTTCTATGACTAGGTAAGTCTATGTACTATGTATCATTGATAGATGACTTCTCAAGGAATACATGGATACAATTCCTTAAGAAGAAATCTAATGTCTTTTACAAGTTTAAAGAATTTAAGGCTCTGGTGGAAAACCAGACAGAGAAGAAGATAAAGGTGCTAAGGACAGATAACGGTGGAGATTTTTGCCGTAAGGAATTTGAAGAATTCTGTAAGAAGTGTGGTATAGCATGGAAGAAGACTACTCCATATACACCTCAGCAAAATGGAGTTGTAGAAAGAATGAATAAGATGTTGATGGAAAGGGCAAGAAGCATGCTCATTGGTACCGGGTTAGTACAGGAATTCTGGGTAGAGGCAGTGGATACTGCATGTTACCTGGTCAATAGGTCACCTTCATCAGCATTTGAGGATAAGACTCCACAAGAGGTATGGACTGGTAAGAAACCCTCTCTTTCGCATCTGAGGGTATTTGGATGTGATGCATATGTACATGTGCCAAAGGAGAAACGAACCAAGTTGGATAGTAAATCTGAAAAGTGCATCTTTATTGGGTATAAGGATGGTTTAAATGGTTATAAACTTTGGAACCCAGTCACACAGAATATTGTGTACAACCTAGGTGTGGTTTTTAGAGAGGTGAAAGATGTTATTAAACATGAAGTCCAATGAAAGGAACTTGAGAAGATAGAGTTTGAGCTAAAGGAGGAAGAATCAGACTCTACAACAGAGGATGAATCAGAAGATGCAGAGCCACAAATTCCGGCTGTGAGAAGATCAGTTCGAGAAAGAAGGCAGCCTGAAAGGTATAGTCCATTTGCTTTCTGTTCAAATTTTGCTTTATCTATTACTGACAATGATCCCAGAACTGTGAAGGAAGCGATAGATTTAGAGGATGGAAAACTCTGGAAAGAGGCCATGGTTGATGAAATGGCACCTTTGCACAAAAATGAGGCTTGGGATCTGGTGGAGTTGTCGGCTGGAAGGAAACCCATTGGCAGCAAATGGGTGTTCA
>APFE030588489.1:56507-93202 GCA_000404065.3 Pinus taeda
CATCGAAATCATCTATTTCTCTAGATCTCCAAAAAGTCCTGGACAATCATTCCAAGGTATTTGAGACTCCCAAAGGTCTCCCACTTGTGTGTGATCATGATCATGCTATTCATCAAATTCCAGGAAGTGTTCCTCCAAACATCAGGCTATACAAATATCCCTATATCCAAAAGAGTGAAATTGAATGTATGGTTGCAGAAATGCTAAAGGCTGGTATAATTCAACCGAGTCAAAGTTCTTTCTCTACTCCAGTAGTTTTGGTGCACAAGAAGGATGGATCATGGCGCATGTGTCCGGATTATAGGAAGCTTGACAAGCTCATTATTAAAGATACGTTTCCCATTCCTGTAATTGATGAATTATTGGATGAATTGCATGGATCAATTTACTTCACCAAGTTGGATCTTCGTTCAGGATATCATCAAATCAGAATGAAGACTGAAGACATTCCGAAATCAACATTTAGAACTCATGAGGGTCATTATGAATTTTTGGTCATGCCTTTTGGCCTTACCATGCACCTTCTACATTTCAAGGTTTGATGAATTCAATTTTCAAACCATTCCTTAGAAAATTTGTGTTAGTATTTTTTGATGATATACTAATCTACAACAAGTCTTGGAAGGATCATGTTGAACATGTTGACAGGGTGCTACAACTATTGGAGGAGAAACAATTATATGCAAAAAGATCCAAATGTTTCTTTGGAGTACAAGAGGTGGAATATCTGGGTCATATTGTATCTCATGAAGGAGTTAAGGTAGACCCTAGCAAAATTAAAGCCATTAAGGAATGGAAAATCCCCACATCCATAAAGCATCTGCGAGGATTTCTCGGGTTGACAGGGTATTATCGCAAGTTTGTTAAGAATTATGGGAGAATAGCAGCACCTCTAACAACATTATTGAAGAAAGATGCATTTTCATGGACTCCAGAAGCAAAAAAGGCCTTCGAACATCTTAAAGAGGCAATGTGCCAAGCACCGGTCTTAGCTACACCGGACTTCACAAAAACTTTTATTATGGAATGTGATGCTTCAGGAAATGGAATTGGTGCTAGTTTAATGCAAGATGAAAGACCCATTTCTTTTGAAAGTTGTCCAATCAAGGGAAAGTTCTTACACAAAGCTATTTATGAGAAGGAAATGTTGGAAATACTCCATGAACTTAAGAAATGGCGACCCTATCTAATGGGAAGACAATTCAAGGTAAAAA
Organism: Pinus taeda; assembly: GCA_000404065.3. Lineage (NCBI taxonomy): Eukaryota > Viridiplantae > Streptophyta > Pinopsida > Pinales > Pinaceae > Pinus > Pinus taeda. The sequence continues at coordinate 57,722 of APFE030588489.1, forward strand.
CGGATCATGATAGCCTTAAATACTTTTTAGAAACAAAGATTATCCTCTGAAGAGCAACAAAAGTGGGTCACAAAGATGTTGGGTTATGACTTTGAAATCATCTACAAAAAAGGGAAGCAAAATGTGGTGCCAGATGCACTCTCAAGAAAGGATGAGGATGTGGAAGCATTGTTGTGCGCCATTTCTATTATCCAACCAGATTGGATAAACGAAGCAAGGGAGGAATGGAAGAATGATGAAGAAGTTTGGGCTCTTATTCTAAAGTTACTACAACAAGATTCCAGTACGTCTGATACATTTAGCTGGAAAAATGATTCGTTATGGTACAAAGATCGCTTCTACCTCTGTAAGAATTCCCAGCTAAAACAAAAGATTCTTATCGAATTGCACACTTCTCCCTTAGGAGGGCACTCGGGATTTTTAAAAACTTACCACAGGTTTAAGAAGGATTTTTTTGGGATGGCCTTAAATCAGATATTCAAAATTTTGTGGCGGAATGTTTGGTTGCCAACAAAATAAAGTTGAAACAATTAAGACACCAAGTCTATTACAACCTTTATCCATTCCAAGCCAACGTTGGGAGGAGGTTTCAATGGATTTTATCACAGGTTTACCCAAGTCTGAGGGAAAGAGTGTCATCATGGTGGTAGTGACAGACTTACCAAGTATGCACACTTTTGTGCATTATCACATCCATTTAAAGCCAGTACAGTTTCTAGTGCATTTATGGAAACAATTCAAAAGATACATGGAAACCAAAAGATTATTGTAACTGACAGAGATCCCATTTTCACTAGAAATTTTTGGACAGAATTATTTTCTTGTCTTGGTACTCAGTTAGCTCATAGCTCATCTTATCATCCTCAATCTGATGGGCAACTGAGATAGTAAACAAATGTTTGGAAGGATATCTTCGTTTCTTTGTATCTGATAAACAGACACAATAGGTCAAATGGCTGCCTCTGGCTGAATGGTGGTATAACACTTCCTTCCATCCAACAACAAAAATGACCCCATTTATGGCACTTTATGGGTATCAACCACCATCCATCACATCATATTTAAGAGAAAATTCTAAGGTTCAAGCAGTGGAACATCACATCGAGCATCAACAACAAGTCCTCCAACTTTTAAAAGATAACCTCGTGTTGGCGCAGAATAGAATGAAACAACAGGCAGATCAAATTTGCAGTGAAAGAAGTTTTGATGTAGGTGATTTGGTATTCCTACAGCTACAACCATATAAACAAATGTCCCTCAAGCAAGCTAAGAAGGATAATAAATTATCACCAAAGTATTATGGTTCGTACAAGGTGTTGCAAAAGATTGGTACTATGGCATACAAACTGGAGCTTCTTGTAGCTTCTTGAGTGCACCCAATTTTCCATGTTTCATGTTTAAAGAAGGTTATAGGTGATAAGCTCCCAGTTCAAACATGTTCCTCCAAAGGTGAGGAAATAAATCCAAGATTTAGAATGCCAAATTGGAGGAGATTTCCCATATCATTTCGATTCCAACTTGATTAGAGAATATGTGAAATGGATTCCTACTCTTGTAAAATCCAAGAGTCAGAAGCTACATTTTCTGAATTCTTTGGCCCTTCATTAACAATTGTCAACTGTGTTGCTATTGACATTCAAAGATAAGAAAGTGGAGAATTGAAATGTATTCTCCTCTCTAGAGTAAATTAAATGCATGATTCATAATTAAAGATTTGGTTTGGAAAATTTGGAATCTTGTTTGGCCTAAGCTGAGGGCTTTCTTGTGAGTGAATCTGCCTCAGGCGATCTCATGGACCCTCCAAGTTCCAATGCTCAGGCGCTAACTACAATTTCCTCCTCAAACCATGCCTATGAAGCGCCAACTTTTATGTGTTTTTTGCAATCAATTTTGGTCGGATTCCAAGGTGGCAAGTAAGAATTGCTTCTCTGTTATTCTTTTCATTTGGAAGTGGATGATATGGTATTTTATGGCCATGTGCATTTTATGGAGGGCTTTCGGTTACATTGTTGGCTTTCCTCTCTTGTTGATTGTTGGCAATATGACACAGCTTTGGCACTATGACATAGATGTTGTCCTTGATGGCAACTCACTCAAATGACAGATCAAAGTTTAGGCTCATAGAATGAAGGAAAAAGAGATATACATAGATTCCCCTTGACCAATCCACTTATACATGCAGGTTTGCCGACCAAAATGTGCGTATGTGTACACACACACTTTCACGCAAGGAAAGGCGCGTACATGTTGGAGAATTTAGTGTTGGTCAATGGTATTTCGACCATAGTATTTTGACCCATGGTATTGGTCCAAGGTATCTTGTTTGAAGCATTGACCCCAGGTAATTGGTCCAAGATATTGTTTCTAAGTGGTTTTGGACCATGGTATTGAGTAAAGCCTAAGAATATAAAAGGAGGAGGAGATCATTAGGAAAATGCACTCAAGTATTGAATATCTAATGAAGAGAAAGATCGAGAATACTGGTCATTGGGTTATGGTGCATAGCTGGATCTAAATCAAGGAGGAACCTGAGCGCTTGAAGAAGGATAAGTTCTATTGATGGGTCAAGATCTTAAGTCTTGAAGAGAAGAATATTTTATAATTGGCGCATGTCGTAATCTATAAATCTGATGATCTGGGTATAAATGATGTCTGAATAGTTGTAAAGGTTAAATCATCTTTTACAGATCTATACACAGGTTCAGTATAGCAAAGTCGTGTATACATGCTGGTTTGACATTTCAAAACAGAGTATACGCAGGTTTTCCTTCGTATAACAGTGTATGAACGCAGGTTTGACAGATTGAAGTAGCATATGTCTCATAAAATATGTTTTAGCTACTGTTGTTTGCTATTGCAGTGTTTTGGGTTCTGGATTGGGTTCTAGTTACTATTACTATTTTCTGGTTACAACATTCAGAAAAGTGATTGCTTGAGTCAGTTTTGGTTGGTACAAGGGAGATTGGTTGATGTAGATATATTTGATGTTTGATTGACATTATTGATGGATCCAGTCTGAAAATTTATGAAACGTAGCCCCTGGAAGAAAAGAGAAGGTTGTAGCCTTATGTAGGTCATCACCTATGTACTAGTAAACACATTAGCTAGTACAAGAGCTAAGGGGGTTGTAGCTCTCTTCTAGGAAAAGCTGGAGAAGGAGAGAAGGTTGTAGCCTTTTGTAGGTAGAAGCCCGCATACTGGTATAAGGCTGCACCAGTACAAAATTTGTAAGAAAAAAGAAGAGAAGTTTCTTATTAAAGAAAGATAGAGACGATTGCAGCCGGTCATTTTCACCCACATTGGGTTTCCACCTTATATCTTGTGTTCATGTGTGTGATTTCCTGTGTTGTTTACTGCATCTGATCAATGGTTATATGGTTCTGATACACAGATTAAAGATCAACTAACTAAATTATAAGTTTGCAAGGCATACGTTGGTTGCTCTAAACACAATTGCGTATACACACAAGTTTCATTAATAGAAGTAGCGTATATAAATCTGTTTATGGAAATGAAATATTGTTAAATTGCTAATACTGATTCACCCGCCCTCTCAGTAATATTTCCAACAGTTTTCCTGTATACTGATTTTGAAGGGCCTGGTTATGGCTCTCTGCTTTTGTTATTTGTTACAATTATGGTTTGGATGGTTATATTCTTATGCATATTCTCTATTTTTGTTTCTTTATTTGCATGCTATTGGGATAAACGTGGATACATTTTTGGTGGTTGGTATATCATAAGGGTGAGTGCGTCTATTGGGGATTTCATGTTGGTTTTTACCACTACGAGGTTCAATATTTCTATTCCTCTTTGAGATCTGCATATCGGAAGTGTCATTGTATACTCCTAGAGGTGTTTTCTATTTAGTACATCTGCTTTGCTCTACTGTATTTAGTACTTGGAGAGTTTTTCATGTCCCAAATTAATAATTTTGTTAAGAGAAATTCTCAATTTTGCAATTTTGGTGAATAATAAACATTTTTGGTAAATAAACTTAGGAAAATGGGTTACGATGGCTCAATATAGTTTTTGATTGATCCAGTCTGAAAATTTATGAAACATGGTCCCTGGAAGAAAAGAGAAGGTTGTAGCCTTCTGTAGGTCAGCATCTACGTAGTAGTAAACACATCAGCTAGTACAAGAGCTAAGGGGGTTGTAGCTCCCTTCCAGGAAAAGCTAGAGAATGAGAGAAGGTTGTAGCCTTATGCAGGTAGAAGCCTGCATACTGGTATAAGGCTGCACTAGTGAAAATTTTGTAAAAAAAACATGAGGTTTCTTATTAAAGAAAGATAGAGACAATTGTAGCAGGTGGTTTTCACCCACATTGGGTTTCCACCTTATATCTTGTGTTCATGTGTGTGATTTCCTTTTCTATTTACTGCATCTAATTACTGGTTATATGGTTCTGATACACAGATTAAAGATTAGCTAACTAACTTATAAGTTTTCAAGGTATACGATGGTTGCTCTAAACATAGTTCCGTATACACGCAAGTTTCATTAACAGAAGTAGCGTATATAAATGTATTTATGGAAATGAAATATTGTTAAATTGCTAATATTGATTCACCCCCCCTCTCAGTGTTATTTCCAACAATTGGTATTAGAGCTGGTCCTTCAGAAGAATCTTGATCACTTGAAGGAATATCTATCATCATGGGTAGCTATGAAAGAGAGGGATCCATTAGACCACCAATATTTGATGGAAGCAACTTTGTCTATTGGAAGGTAAGAACCACAACCTATCTTCAATATCTTGGAACAGATGTTTGGGAAATTGTGGAAGTAGGATATACATTTCCATCAGCAATTCCTACAGATATGGCAGGTAAAAAGTAGTATGAAACAAATGCCAAGGCTGTCAATACACTATTGGGGAGTCCGTCATAATCACAATTTGCCAAGGTTATGCAGCTCAAAACCGCCAAAGAAATATGGGACAAGATCACTCTAAGCTATGAAGGAGACAATCAGGTAAAACATGAAAAACTACAATCTCTCAGAATTCAAATTGAAACTCTCAAAATTCACAATGATGAAAGTATAGCTCATTAATTCCTACGTATAGATGAGATTGTTAATCATATGAAAAACTTGGGTGAAGAGATAAAAGAAGTTACTTTAGTTGAAAAGGTTTTAAGATCCTTGTCTTCTAAGTTTGAATGAAAAGTTTCTGCCATAGAAGAAAAGCAGGATTTTCAGAGTATGACAATGACACAATTGCACAAAATCCTAACTGTTGTTGAAATGAGAAAAGGAGGTCCATCAGATATGAGAGAAGTTGCATTCAAGGCTTCAGGAAGAGAATGGCTCAATGAATCAGGACACATTTCAGAAGGAGAAGAAGAAGCAAACTTTGTCAAAAACCTTCAACGAGGTTCTAGAAGATTCAGAGGTAAACTACCTTTCAAATGCTTTGCTTGTGGAAGAGTCGGTCATTATGGAACCAAATGTCCACATAAAGATAAGCTTGATAAAGGTAAGGAACCGGCAAAATGGAATAAAAATAGAATGTAAGTAAGAAGAGCTACTATACACACGAAGATAGCGATGGCTTATTAAATAGTGATGAAGATGAATATGGTAATGATTATAGACTTTTGATACTTTGACATTCCAACTTGCTAAAAGGGAAAAACACAATGAAAAGTTAGAATGTGAAATTCTGGGTCTAAGAAAAGATATTGAGAAAACAAAAGCTCTCAATCTTAGATTTGCGAAAGGATCATAAACTTTAGATGAAATTATGAAAGTGCAGCGTTCTCCTTTGATAAAGATAGGTCTTGGATATACTGAAGAAGCATCTCAAGCACAGAAACCATCAACCTCCAAAAGCTATCTTGATGCAGCAAGGAGAAGTGAACAGGTTGACAATCGTCAGCAAATGCATAAAGAAGATCATCAAGTAAATCGGGTTCAATCTACTTCAAGGATGAACAAAAGATATAACCAACCATAGGTAAATTAGTCTGAATTTGCTTCAAGAATGAATTTCAATGGAAACTACAATCATCAGGTCAGTAGCTTTGATAATAGCAGGAATTTATTTAATGGCCAATGTTTTTCATGTCATAACTTTGGACACAAAGCTGCTCAATGTGTTGCTTACAAGACCATCATGACTAGAGAAGCACAAAATCAAAGGAATGTGACTGGGATTATGAAAAGGACCTACAATAACTTTTCTGCTCTTGAAAATGAAATAGAATGCTCTATCTGTAACAACTTTGGTTATGAAGATTCTGAATGCAGGAGTAAATTTCGGAAAACATCTTAGAAGGAGCAAGTTTCATTGGGTCCCAAAACGTGGAGAAAGAAAGAACCGCAAAAAGAAAGATGTGGAATAGCCTTGTATGTAGAAGGACAAGAAAATCAGTGGTATATTAACAGTGGATGCTCGAAACACATAATAGGTGATAAAGAAAAACTTCAACCATATAATGCCTTAGAAAAGGAAAAGAAGGTCTCATTTGGTAATGACACTCCTGCAGTCATAAAAGGTAAAGGCTCTGTTCTCTTAAAAGAAAAGGTTAAAGCTGGAAATGTTATGTATGTTGATGGTCTAAACCATAACCTATTAAGTGTCAGTCAAATGTGTGATCAAGGAAATGAAGTAGTATTTCGATCAAATGGATGTGTTGTTCGTGAGCTAGATACAGGAGAAATAGTGATCAAAGGTGTAAGAACTCCAAACAACTTGTACATACTCAAGGGAGGACAACAACAGTGTTATCTAAGCAAAAATGATGAACACTGGCTATGGCACATAAGACTAGGGCATCTAAGCTTCCCTCAAATAAGAAAAGCATGCAGATACCAGGCGGTTTGTGATCTTCCGAATATATGCATTCCAGAAAATACCAGAAAATACAATATGCAAATCATGTCAATTTGTTAAGCAAACCAGAACACATTTCCCTAAAAAGGAAGGATCAGCTAGTAAGCATCTTGAGCTTGTTCACACTGACTTATGTGGACCATGAAGGAAAAACTCACCTCATGGAGAAGAATATTTTATATTGTTCATTGATGATTTTTCAAGAATGTGTTGGATAGGACTTTTAAAGCATAAAGATGAAGCATTCAAAAAGTTCAAAGCCTTCAAAGCTTTGGTTGAAAATGAATCAGAACGCAAAATCAAATGCCTCAGGTCTGATCGAGGAGGGGAATTTGTTGGGTGTGGAGCTTGATTATCTTTTGTATTCCTAAGTATCGCCGCATTGGACCCTAGTTCGAAATGGGGCGACAAAGCTGCCCATAAAATATTTGCTGTAGGGGGAGTCCAGGGGGGGTGGTTGCGACCTTTTGGGAGCCCCCCCTCAGCAGGGGATTTCGGGGGCAGTGCCCCCGAAGCTAAGAATAGATGTAAAATTGCCTTGTAAAAGTATAGTAATTTCTAGTGAATCTGGGCTGTTCATTAGGCAGAGATCTGGCGGTAGAAGTTATGTTTAATTTATGGTTTTTTTCCCTAGAAGGAAACCCCTCACTATATATGAGGGAATTGTATTGGGTCTATGCAGATCTGTATTCTGAGTGAGGAAGAGAGAGGAGATTGAGAGCGAAGACATAATTAGAGAAGATTTGTTGTAGGTTGTATTTCTTCAGTTTGATGGATAATATAGAAAATAAGGACTAGTTGTTTCTCCGTGGAGGTAGCCCAAACCGGGTGAACCACTTATATATGTGTCTCTCATGTTTTATGTGTTTTCTATGTTTATATTTCTGCAATATTTTATGTGTTCCATTGCTCTGTAATATATAATTTTCTAACAACTAGTATCAAAGCCAAAGGTCTATTTGACTGATAAACTCGCAAGAGAGAAGGGTTCCTGGTTCAAGTGGGAGCAATGGCGAAAGATGGTAGGTTTAGGGTCAAAAAATTCAATGGCCAAAACTACCAGTTGTGGAAGATGCAGATGGAAGATTATATGTATTAGAGAGATCTGTACCTACCATTGAGTTGAAAGACAAAGAAGTCGATGAGTATGATAGACACAGAATAGAATATTCTCGATAGAAAGGCACTTGGAACAATACGGCTGTGCCTAGCGGTGTCGACAATGTTTAATATTTCAAAGGAAACGACAACAGAGGGTTTAATGTCGACATTGGCCAAACTATATGAAAAAACGTCGGTCTCAAATAAGGTATTTCTTATGAAGCATTTATTTAATATGAAGATGTCAGAGGGTGGATATGTTGCTGATCATTTAAATGATTTTAATACAGTTACAGGTCAATTAAGTTCTGTAGGGGTATCTTTTGATGATGAAGTTAGGGCTTTGTTATTTCTATTCTCATTGCTAGAAAGTTAGAATGGTTTAATTATGGCCATTAGTAACTATGTCTCTGGATCTAGTACTTTAAAGTTTAATGATGTTGTCGGTGCAATCCTTAGCAAGGAAATGCGATGGAAAAGCTCCGGTGAGACATTAGGTAATGCTTTGACTGCAGAGACTAGGGGAAGAAAAATGGAAAGAGGGAAGAGCTCAGAATATCACAGTAAGTCAAGAAAAGGCAGATCCAAGTCCAGATCGTGGATAGTGTGCTAGAAATGCGGGAAGAAAGGACACTTGAAGAAAGACTGCAAGTCTCGAAAGGGAAAAGAAGGTGACGTGCAACAAGAAACTAATCATGAAGCGATTGTAATAGGTGATGTGTTGTAAGATGCTTTGATTCTTTCATTAGAAAATATTATTGATGCTTGGGTGGTAGATTTAGGGGCCTCATTCCATGCCACACCTGATAGGAAACATTCTCATGATTATGTTCAAGGGGATTTTGGATAGGTTCGATTGGGTGATGATAAACTGTGTAAAATCATTGGAATGGGTACAGTTTTTGTAAACCAAAAAAATGGAAATTAGTGGGTATTGAAGGAGGTAAGGCATGTTCCAGATCTGAACAAAAATCTGATTTCAAAAAGACAGTTGGGAGGTGAAGGTTGCGTAACTACTTTCATAGATAAAACCTGGAAGGTCACTAAAGGATCCCTGGTAATAATGAAAGGAGGAAAGGTTGGTACATTGTATTTATGCAATGGTATTTCTAATTCTGTTAATGCTTTAACCTCTACAAGAGAAGATACAACATTGTGGCATCATAGGCTCAGGTATATGAGTGAGAAAGGGATGTAGATTCTTCACTCAAGAAACTTGTTTCCAAGTTTAAAGCATGTTGATTTAAAATTTGGTGAGAATTGTGTTTTTGGAAAATAGAAGAGAGTCAAATTCCTTAGAGTTGGGAAAGAAAAGAAGAGCGAAAAATTAGAGCTTGTGCATACAAATGTATGGGGACCTACTCAGGTATCATCTCTTGGTGGCTCTCATTATTATGTTACTTTTATTGATGATGCAACCAAAAAAACCTAGATTTATTGTATTCAAAATAAATCTGATGTATTTGATACTCTCAATAAATGGAAAGCTTTGGTTGAAAATGAGTCAAGAAAAAGGTTGAAGTGTCTCAGATCAGACAATGGAGGTGAATATTACAGCAAAAAGTTTGATAGGTACTATTTAGAGAATGGAATTCGTAGAGAGAAGAGAGTTCCAGGAATACAACAAGAAAATGGCTTTTCAGAAAGGATGAACAGGACAATCATGGAGCGTGCAAGGTGCATGAGATTGCATGCAGGATTGCCTTTACAATTTTGAGCAGATGTTGTACATACTTTTGTTTATCTAATAAAGAGAGGGCCTTCAAGTTCCTTGGATGGTGGTATTATAGAGGAGGCATGGACAGGTAAAAAGGTAAACTAATTTTTTTAAAGACTTTTGTTTGTGAAGCCTTTGTCCACATTAATAAAGAAAATAGAACAAAGCTTGAGGCGAAATCAAAGAAATGTACCTTTATTGGATATGGTGTTAATGATTTTGGTTATCGCTTTTATGATTACGAAAAACACAAAATCATTAGGAGTAGAGATGTCATATTCAATGAAAAGGTTTTGTATAAGGATCAGATGCAGGAAAAGAAACAGGAAAAAGAAAACAGAGAATACTGAGTGCTTGATGAGATCACAAAAAAAGTGATGGTGCCTGAATATCATAATGAGCAATAGCCAGAACAACAACCACAACAGTAACAAGCACTTCAAACACCTGAAAGTGGTGTTAGAATATCTACCAGGATAAGTGACCCCCTGAATGATACTCTCCTTCATTATATTATGTATTATTGACCGATTCCGGTGAACCAGAATGTTATGAAAAAACATAGCAGGTAGAAACCAGGGAGAAGTGGGAGCAAGCCATGAAAGAAGAGATGGGCTCCTTAGCACATAACCAGACTTGGGACTTAGTTAGGTTGCCTGCAGGTAAAAAAACATTGCAGAATAAATGGGTTTACAAGTTGAAGGAAGAAGATGGAGGTAGAAAAAGGTATAAAGCTAGACTTGTGGTGAAAGGGTTTGCACAGAAAAAAGGTATAGACTTTGATGAGATTTTTTCTCCTGTTGTGAAAATGACTTCAATCAGAACTATTCTAAGTCTAGTAGCAGCTAAAGATTTGCATCTTGAGCAGTTAGATGTAAAAACAACCTTTCTCCATGGGGATTTGGAGGAAGAGATATATATGCAGCAGCCACAAGGATATGAGGTAAAAGAGAAGGAGAAACTATTGTGCAAGTTGAAGAAGAGCTTGTATGGCTTAAAATAGGCTCCCAGACAGTGGTATCTAAAATTTGACAGGTTTATGTCTGAACAAGGTTATACTAGATGTCACTCTGATCATTGTGTTTATCTCAAAAGGAAAAATGATGGCAGCTATATTATATTGTTATTGTATGTAGGTTACATGCTTGTTGCAGGTTCTAACATGCAGGAAATAAATGTGCTCAAAAGGAAATTGGAAAACTCATTTGCAATGAAGGATTTGGGTGCTGCAAAACAAATCCTTGGTATGAGAATAACCAGAGACAGGAAGAATCACAAATTAACATTGTCTCAAAGTGAGTACATAGAAAGGTGTTGAAAAGGTTTAATAGCAGATGCAAAACTAGTTGGTATACCTTTGGCTAGCCATTTCAAATTAAGTAAGGAGGCATGTCCCAAGACTCAGGAAGAAATGGCTCATATGTCTAAAGTTCCATATGCATCAGCAGTTAGAAGCTTAATGTATGCAATGGTTTGCACAAGGCCTGATATTGCATATGCAGTGGGAGTTGTGAGCAGGTACATGAACAATCCAGGAAAAGAACATTGGATGGCGGTGGAGTGGATTCTCAGGTATTTGAGAGGTACCATAGATCAAGCATTATGCTTTGGTGGTTCAAACAGTGCTCTACAGGGATATGTTGATATAGATATGGCAAGTGACAGAGATAATAGGAGGAACACTACAGGATATGTATTTATTGTAGGTGGAATAGCTGCCAGTTGGGTTTCAAAACTGCAAAGTGTTGGTGCACTCTCAACGACAGACGTAGAGTATGTTGCTGCTACAGAGGCTAGTAAAGAAATGATTTGGTTACAAAGGTTTATGGGTGAATTGGGTAAGAAGCAAGAGTTGGGCAGGTTATACAATGATAGCCAGAGTGCCATACATCTTGCAAAGAACTCTGCATTTCATTGAAAGACTAAGCATATACAACTCAAGTACCATTTCATACGGTCAGCATTGGAAGATGGACAACTGAAGTTGGAAAAGATACACACTAGCCAGAATCCTGCAGATATGTTAACAATAGTTGTAACTAGGGAGAAACTAAGAATCTGCTCAGTTTCAATTGGTCTTCAAGTATTATGAAGAAGATGAGAAACAACCAGGTCCAAAGTGGAGTCATTGTCTAGAAAATGAAGCAGCGGTGGAGTTGCTATAATCAGTCTCCAAGTGGGAGATTGTTGGGTGTGGAGCCTGATTATCTTATGTATTCAAAGGTATCACCACATTGGACCCTAGTTCAAAATGGGGCAGCAACGCCGCCCGTAAAATATTTGCTACAGGGGGGGTCCCGGGGGGGTGCTGCGACCTTTTGGGAGCCCCCCCCCATCAAGGGGTTTTGGGGGCAGCGCCCCCGAAGCTAAGAATAGATGTAAAATTTCCTTGTAAAGTATAGTAATTTCTAGTCAATTTGGGCCGTTCATTAGGTAGAGATATGACGGTAGAAGTTATGTTTAATTTATGGTTTTTTGTCCTAGAAGGCAACCCCTCACTATATATGATGGAATTGTATTGCGTCTATGTAGATCTATATTCTGAGTGAGGAAGAGAGAGGAGATTGAGAGCGAAGAGGGAATTACAATAGATTTGTTGTAGGTTGTATTTCTTCAGTTTGTTGGATAATATAAAAAAGAAGGACTGGTTGTTTCTCCGTGGACGTAGCCCAAACTAGGTGAACCACGTATATCCGTGTCTCTCTTGTTTTATTTGTTTTCTATGTTTATATTTCTGCAACATTTTATGTGTTCCATTGCTCTGTGATACATAGTTTTCTAACATAATTTACCTCAGATGAATTCTTCGACTTCTGTGAAGAACATGGAATAAGAAGGGAATTCTCTACTGCAAGAACTCCTTAGCAAAGTGGAGTGGTAGAAAGGATGAACATAACTATTCAACAAATGGCTCCTGCTATGCTAGATGAGTTTGGAACTCCTACAACCTTCTGGGGTGAAGTTGCATTTGTTGCCGTCACTATTCTTAACAAAACAAACGTCTAGGTAAATAGCACTCAAACTCCACATGAACTTTGGTATGGTAAGACTCCTATTGTAAAATACTTTAAAGTTTTTGGAAGCAAATGTTACATCAAAAGGACTGATGAAAAACTTGGCAAGTTTGAACCTAGAGCAGATGAAGACATTCTCTTTGGTTACTCTTCTCGAAGTAAAGGATATAAGTGTTATAATAAAAGACTTAGGAAAATTGTTGAAAGTATTGATGTTGTCGTTGATGAAGTAGGCAAAAATCCAAAGTAGGTAAAAACCGAAGATTATGAAGAAGATGAAGACTATCCTTCCACATCAAATGAGACTAATTCTGAAGAAGAAACCAATGAGGTACCAAAAGAACCAATAAGGGTAGAAGAAAAGACTCCATCCAGGTATGTTCAGAAGAATCATCTAGAGACTCAAATTTTGGGGCAGAAAGAGGCAGGTGTGTAGACAAGAAGAACTATTTCAGAAGCTTCAAGCTATCTAGCATTGCTTTCCTCTGTCGAACCGCAAAATGTAAATGAAGCATGCAAAGATGAATGTTGGGTCAAGGCCATGAATGAAGAACTTGAGCAGATTGAAAAGAATAATACTTGGGAATTGGTTCTTAGACCTAATGATAAGAATGTCATAGGAACTAAATGGATATTAAAAAACAAGCTGAATGAAAATGGAGAAGTTATGAGAAACAAGGCCAGACTTGCTTGTAAAGGGTATGCTCAACAAGAAGGTATAGACTTTGAAGAAACTTTCACACCTGTTGCTAGACTTGAAGCCATAAGAATGTTCCTTGGTCTTTCTAGCTTTTAGAAGTTCAAAGTATATCAAATGGATGTGAAATTTTCCTTTCTTAATGGAGACCTAGAATAAGAAGTATATATTGAGCAACCAGATGGATTCATCCTTGGAAATGATCCAAAAATTGTATGCATACTCAGAAAGGCTCTCTATGGTCTAAAACAAGATCTAGGGGCTTGGTATTATCGTCTTGACAAATACCTTCATCAACAAGGTTTTTCAAAAGGATCAACTGATAGCAATCTATATATAAAAATTGACAATGATAAATTGCTAATACTTGTTGTGTATGTTGATGATATAATTTTTGGTAGCAATGAAGAAGCCATGAGTCAAAATTTTGCTTTGGTAATGTAGAAAGAATTTGAAATGTCCTTGCTTGGTGAGCTCACATATTTTCTTGGTTTACAAGTTCAACAAAATAAAGATGGTATTTTTCTATCACAAACCAAGTACCTCAAGCAGATCTTGAAGAAATATGGCATGGAAGATTCTAAACCAGTATGTACTCCTATGGTAACAGGATGCAGCCTCAGCGCAAATGATGAATCAGTAGAAGTACATCAACCAACCTATAGATCCATGATTGGTAGTTTGCTCTATCTAACTGGTACCCGACCAGACATCATGCATGCAGTGGGAATAGTTGGAAGATTCCAAGCAAATCCAAAGGAAGCACATCTTCAGGCAGTCAAAAGGATTTTCAAATATCTTCAAGGAACACAAAATTTTTGTTTAAGGTATCCTAGAGATACAAATCTTACACTTCATGCATATACAAATGCAGATTGGGCAGGAAGCGTGGATGACAGAAAAATCACTAGTGGTGGTGCATTCTAGATGGGTTCCAGATTAGTGTCTTGGTTCAGCAAGAAACAAAGTTCAATTGCATTATCTACAGCTGAAGTAGAATATGTGGCTGATGCATCTTGTTGCACACAACTCCTTTGGATGATGCAAGCATTGCAAGACATTTAGATCACATGTACTCCACTCATCTCCATTCTATGTGAAAATACAAGTGAAATCAATATTTCAAAGAATCGAGTCATGCATTCCAAGACCAAGCACATACCTATCAAATATCATTTTCTCCAGGAACAAGTGCTTGAACAAAAGGTCAAATTGGAGTATGTTCCCTCCAAGGAACAGGTTGTTGATATATTCACCAAACCACTACCCAGAGAGACATTTGAATACCTCAAACAGAAGCTGGGAGTAGTTGATGCATCATCTTGCTATTGACACTCATCTGTTTTAGAAAATAGTGGTTGTACGCGAGTTTCATGAAGAGTATCAACATACATACGGAGGTTTTTGTAGATACATCCACGTACATGTTGGTTTGAATAATATCAGTGGGCCAGACTTAGGATGAAAAGAGTCTGATATGTGTCTGACAATGATCATCTGGCACAGGTTCAGGGGGAGCATATACTTCTAACAATGCATTGTTGGCATTATATTAGAAGATCTTGGTACAATTTCACAGTTGTTTTTAATTTAGGTGGAATAGGTACAGAGGGATATCATGGTTGTTGGTCTACATGGTGATTGATAGATGCTGATGATGATAGTTGCTGATGACTATCCTAGTCTTGTTTTAGATATTTTGTCTCTATGTTATGTATATCTTTTATTATCAAGGTCATGTAATGACCTATTTTGTTTCCCCGCTATGCTTGGGATGGATGATGCAATGTTCTTGTTTTATCATGTATAAACTTTTGGTGTATCCCCACTTGGTTGGGTGGATGAGTCAATCTTGGTATATCCCCACTTCGTTGGGAGATGGATGTATGTATGAGTCTTTTGGTGATAGGAATGTCATTTATGATGTATAGAGTCATGTTCTTCTTTTAGAACATCTTTTTGTAGACCTTGCTTATAGTCAAGGGGAGCATGAACAAAACACCTTAGCATATCAGAGAATTCAGCACGTACTCAGGGGGAGCATAACCCTTTTCCCTTGATGACAAAGGGGGAAAGTGACTTGGGATTGCCATCAAGTCCAAAGGGGGAGATTGTTGGCATTATGACACAATTTTGGTGCTATGAAACATGTGTTTTCCTTGATGGTAACTCACTCAGATGATAGATCACAATTCAGGCTCATAGAATGAAGGAAAAAGAGATATACGCAGGCTCCCCTTGACCAAGCCGCGTATACACGTAGGTTCACCGACCAAAATGTGTGTATGCATATACATGCACTTTGATGCAAGGAAAGGCACATACATGTTGGATAATTTGGTTTTGGTCTATGGTATTTGGACCATGGTATTTTGACCAATGGTATTGGTCCAAGGTGTCTTGTTTGAAACATTGACCCCAAGTAATTGGTCCAAGGTATTGTTTCTAAGTGGCTTTTTTCCATGATATTGAGTAAGGCCTAAGACTATAAAAGGAGGAGGAGATCATTAGGAAAATGCACTCAAGTATTGAATATCTAATGAAGAGAAAGATCGAGAATACTGGTCATTGGGTTATGGTGCATAACTGGATTTGAATCAAGGAGGAACCTGAGCGCTTGAAGAAGGATAAGTTCTATTGATGGGTCAAGATCTTAAGGCTTGAAGAGAAGTATCTTTGTGTGGTTTTGATCTTTTATAATTGGCGCATGTCATAATCTGTAAATTTGATGATCTCGGTACAACTGATGTTTGAATAGTTGTAAAGGTTAAATCATCTTTTAAAGATTTGTATGCAGGTTCAGTATAGCAAAGCCGTGTATACACGCTAGTTCGGCATTTCAAAATAGCGTATATGCAGGTTTGACCTCATATAACAACGTATGAACGCAGTTTCGACACATTGAAGTAGCGTACTTCTCATAAAATATGTTTTAGCTACTACTGTTTACTGTTGCAGTGTTCTGGGTTTTGGTTACTGTTACTGTTTTCTGGTTACAACATTCAAAAAAGTGATTGCTTGAGTCAGTTTTGGTTGGTACAAGGGAGATTGGTTGATGCAGATATATTTGATGTTTGATTGATATTATTGATGGATCTGGTCTGAAAATTTATGAAACGTGGTCCCTGCAAGAAAAGAGAAGGTTGTTGCCTTATGTAGGTCAACACCTATGTACTAGTAAACACATCAGCTAGTACAAGAGCTAAGGGGGTTGTAGCTCCCTTACAAGAAAAGCTAGAGAACAAGAGAAGGTTGTAGCCTTCTGTAGGTAGAAGCCCGCGTATTGGTATAAGGCTGCACTAGTACAAAATTTGTAAAAAAAAAAGAAGTTTCTTATTAAAGAAAGATAGAGACGATTGCAGCAGGTTGTTTTCACCCACATTGGGTTTCCACCTTATATCTTGTGTTCATGTGTGTGATTGCCTATTCTGTTTACTGCATCTGATTACTGGTTATATGGTTCTGATACACAGATTAAAGATCAACTAACTAAATTATAAGTTTGCAAGGTATACGTTGGTTGCTCTAAACATAGTTGCGTATATACGCAAGTTTCATTAACAGAAGTAGCGTATATAAATCTGTTTATGGAAATGAAATATTGTTAAATTGCTAATATTGATTCACCCACCCTCTCAGTATTATTTCCAATAGTTTTCTTGTATATTGATTTTGAAGGGCCAGGTTATGGCTCTCTGCTTTTGTTATTTGTTACAACTATGGTTTGGATGGTTATATTCTTATGCATATTCTCTATTTTTGTTTCTTTATTTGCATGCTACTGGGATAAATGTGGATAAATTTTTGGTGGTTGGTATATTGTAAGGGTGAATGAATCTATTGGGGATTTCATGTTGGCTTTTACCACTACGACGTTCAATATTTCTATTCCTCTTTGAGATCTGCATATGGGAAGTGTCATTGTATACTCCTAGAGGTGTTTTCTATTTAGTACATCTGCTTTGCTCTACTGTATTCAGTACTTGGAGAGTTTTTCATGTCCCCAATTAATAATTTTGTTAAGAGAAATTCTCAATTTTGCAATTTTGGCGAATAATAAATATTTTTGGCAAATAAACTTAGGAAAATGGGTTATGATGGCTCCATATAGTTTTTGGAGAGAAAAGAAGGCTAAACTTAGGAGAAAATAAAAATTAAAGTGAAATTATGAAGGTTAATGGAAATTGAATGATGGGAAGAATCAAACCATGGTATCAAATAATAGTGTCAAAGAAATCAACCCATGGTATGAGAAATGGAAAGCAACATTAAAAGGAAGGCTAGAGCCTCATTTTGATTATTCTATTTTGCATTTCATTTCAGAATTGGAGAGTTTGATTGAGTTGCTTAGCCAAGTCAACCAGTGTTATTTAGCACAAGGAATTTCCAAGCGGAATTCCACCCTCATTTTAGGGAAATTTGAGTGTCTCCTTAGTGAGGTAATTTGGGGAGTCCAATTTAGGATTTCCACAGAGCTTTATTATAGGTATTCATTCAGTTTCTCACTCCTTGGGCACAAAGGTAGTTCAAGTTTCTCATTGGAGGATCAAATATGGTGGGTTGGAGTTCTGAGTATTTTGCAAGGGTTGAACAATAGTGTTTTGCTGGGTATCGGAGCTAAGTTTGGCAGGACATTTGAGGAAGGATTTTTTTTTTGGATTTGGAGGAGTTTCCCTTTACGGAAATTGTGCATCATTGTAGAAGTTTGATTTATGTAGCTCACTGGTAGACTATGAAGTGCTACACACCGATTTTAGGGTTTCAATGATTGTTGGATTCAACCCAATAATTTTTTGGGTTTTGTGAGAGGAATTCATGGTTAAAATTTTAGAATTTTTCGGGGGATATTTGGGCCTGAAATCCTCATTCTTATAATAGGGCAAATAATTTATTAGTTTAGTTGGGATTTTCACAATATTTTAGCATTCCGAGTTAGCTGGAATTTGCTCAAAATATTTCTGGGTTTTATTGGTTGGGGTGTTAGGAGCCTATCTCTAATTTTTCAGAAATTTTGGAGTAGTTTTCAGGGTTCATTTCACAATTATCCTCCAACAGTAGTAGCAGTAACAACAACAATTTCGGGTAGTGTGTTTAGATGGATTGAACCACTTCAGTTGGATATTTCATTTAGTTTCTCGCTTGGGTATTTCATGCTTGTATTATCAAGCCTAAGTCCTATATATTCAATCCATTGTATTCAAGCAACTTTAAAATCAATGAAATGACTCATTTTTATAGTTGTTATTCTATGGATCTCTGATCTATTTCTATTTGTGTAAATTTGTGCTTGCATGTGTGAAAATTCTTGGCTGCAATTTAGTGCATGTTTTGATATTCATTGTATTTTCTTGTTTGGAACATTATAGTGATATCATAGCATGTTCTTGGACAACTTTTGGTTTTGAAGGACAAATTATAAAAAGGGAAAAATGGTTCCAAATCAAGAACAACTCCTTGCCCAATAATTTGAAAATTATGGCAAAACATTTGCAAAGATGATAGAGAACATGGAAGCATGGGTGTCATCAATGGCAAGAAAAAAAAATGAATAATAGATCCAAAGTTGAAAAGGTAGCTAAGGAACAAACCTTCCAGGATGAATTGGAAAAAGTCACACCTGTTGAAAATGAAGTTATCATAGGCTCTTCCCAATAGGTTGGAATAAGAGTTTGAGATGAAGGAGAGTAAAAAATTGTTACAAAAGTATTGTCATCACTTGGAGAGGCCAAAGAAAATCATGAGGCCACGATAGTTGATGATGTGTCCTAAGAGGTGTGCAAAGATGAGAACACACAGGTAGTAGGCGGTGCAAACCGAGTCCCTTCAGTTGATGAGGTAATTATTTCTCACAAGCCTACTCATGCCTATAACTTGGAAGACCAATTGAATACGGAAACAAACGTGATTAAGGCATCCACAAGGAGTTATGATGATACACTGTTATTGGTGAAAGATTATTGTTGGAGAAGTGTAGTGGCACATGAAAGTATAGGAGGAGAGCTTCACTTGTATATTTTTTGACCCTCAGAAAGGTATTGATAGAGATGAAATCTAACTATCTACACCTCCTTTTAGACAAAGATCACTTACTCATGCTTGTTGATAGATATCATGATGTGCTAGTAGGGAAACAGAAGGAAATTGAAAAGCTTACTTATGACATTGATATTTCCCAAGAGTCCTTGAAGAACACTTAGATGGCCCTTCAAGAATCAGAGTTGTGGGCCTAACTGTAGAAATTTTGAATAATTTAACACATATTCAATGGAGATTATCCTGATCATGTACTATTGCGGAAAACATACACAATACATAAGCTCCTCTACGTTGATCATCAATATAGCAGCATCAATAACAATAAAACATCAAGAGCATTCACACATTAACCAGTATGTATCCCGGGGAAAGCATCTCGCTAAAAACCCCAACTATCTGTATATTAATGATTGAGTCATGTAACATTACACAGCTTAATACTTCTCACAAGTATCCAGCACTATCTCCACCTGTTACACACAATACAGCTCAGATCTGATCTCCAAATCTATTCCACTGCTTGCCTGCCTCCACTGCTCAAGAATGGTTGAACCAAACTCGTATTTACCTCAAAAGAATCACTCACACTGGGAATCACGTGAGCAGAGGCTATAATCACTTGGTATTGGCCAATTCTCATTGGCATAACTTAATCTCATTGATTGTGCAAATCCTCATGCACAACTATAGTCACAACTGATAGCAATCTGATTCTCTAACACCTGTCCCTGCTGAACTGAACATGCACTGACATGCAACTGAGTTAACTGATGTATTCATTAGTTGTATTATGAATTAATAACTTGTGAATTAATTAATAACTAATTCACCCAACTCATCTCTAGTCTATTTTCCAGTTAGACTAAATACAACCAGTTTAACAAAGCTAAACTGAACACAACTCCATCAACTGCACCTCCAGTCCACTAAACTCAACTCACTTGAGTTCTAACTGAAGTCCTGCATGCAAATATTAGTCATCCCATAGGTAACCACGTATTTCCTTCTGGGATCTGCATGTACCACATCCGTAGCTCATCCTGAAGTGCTCCAAGAGAATAAGACAAAGTTTATAGTCTAAATATTATTATGAGCTAATAATATTTGACTGTTCTATATTTAGACTGAGCAGTCACTCCGCTGTGATCTAAAAATAGAAGTCCATCTATTTTTCCCAATTTGATCAATCATCCATAAACAACAACCTGCAATCCATAGACATGATCCATATGTCTAAAAATAGACATAGTCTAAAAATAGACTTGCGCCAAAAAAAGGCTGCGGGCCCACTTAGTGAAGGCGACTCTTTTCACTAAGCTCCATCATCTTGTTGCAATCTCAACACTAACAACCTTGTATGGAGTTGGATTGTGTACATTCTTCTGTGGAAACCGTCACATAAGAGGATGTTAGAGACACTTGTGATTTTATAAAGGAGTCTTCTGTGATAGTGGAGCACAAGGAGCACCTAGATGAACTAGCACTTGTAGATAGGTATGTTTCAAAGGTTTTTTCTTATACACCCACAGGATATGGATACAAATATATTTAGATGAGGGTACATCCATCTGGGATCCTGGTGCGGTGGACATGAGTGGAGTAGATACTGGAGACCTTGGTTGGCATTGGGATCTAGGTGGGGTTTTCAATCAATTACCAAGTGTGAAGGATGACTATGGTGTTGATAGGGTGATTGAACCAATCACCAATCACTCACATTCCTTCACACTTCCATTGGAGTTCTAATCAGAACTAGTGGCAATTTTGTTTGATGGAGGGGTATCCATACTTTGGGAGATGTCTTGGCACATTGTTGATGCATGGGGTTGTAGGGTAGCCAACATGCCCCAACATGCGTTATTAAGATGGGATGGAATTTGTAAGCCACTAGACAAGGAAGTATATGGGGATGAAGTTATTCCACTGATGTATTAGAGGCAAGAGCTACTGAGTCTAGGCACAATAGTCATTCCCATTAGTATGTAAGCAACTAGGTTACTCAGGTCTACTAGGGCAGAAGAGGAGGTGTAGCCCACGTCATGGTGGATTCACTAGCAAAGTAGTGGATGCACTGACACATGTGGGATGACCAATGATGCAGGGTGGTGCGACAGTTGGAGTAGGTGTTTGGTGGTGTACAAAGTTATGCCTCAAAGTTCAGTGTTCTACATAAGAGCACATAGGTGTATGGAGGAGGGTCATGTTGTGTGGGCTTGCACCAGGGAGTAGGAGGAGTGATTCACACCACCTTAATGTTTTACATGGAGTGAAAACTACTTTGTCATAAGAGGGACATTGACTAATTCAGGATAATATGGAAGCTGGTAGTGGGACTTGCGTGCCTGTCTCACTGCCACATTCTTTGCAAAAACAAGGGATTTGGGTGTTGTCCGTTGATGTGTTCATCATGAGCAGCAAGATGTGAGAGGCTCACTTGAGATAGTTATTTGGGACACATAGTATCGAAAGAGATACTTCTAAATGGTGGCATTTGATCAGGGCACGAGCAGACATATATAGGCTTTTGGAGTACATGGTTTGTTGAAAAGGTAGTGTATTATCCACCCTTGAGTTCATACTTAGGGAGGTGACTGTGAATGAGCTCTAGGGTGCACTTTCAGTAGGACAACCCGAGGTGTTATGTGAGCATGAGGTATAGAGGATGATAGTCCTCATTAGTAGGAGGATGCCTAGGCTCTAGGAAGTATCCAAGTACATCATTAGGAGATAGGGAAATAGATTTCACTGTGTGGTCTCACAGGAGCAGAGAATTTTTTCATACATAGGACAAATTCTTGATGTTGGGTGCCCATCCATTGGATACATATATGGGTTAGAGATGAGGCACAAAGGGGTCCCAACAACTAGCAACATGTCACAACAATAGGTAATGAGGATTGGGAGTTGTGGAATTCTAGTATGGTTATGAGATCCAGGTGGATATTGGTGGCCACCCACCTATTCCATTTAGACCTCCAGCCAGTTTCATTTGTTTCCTTGTTTATTTCAAAATTTACTATTTTTAGCAGTTTTTTCGGGTCTTGAACTTCCAGAGAAACTTTTACCCCCTAAAGGACATTCATTTTAGGTCTTATTAGATCTCTTGTAATACTCGGAGAGACCTTTACAAGAAGGTATCGTACGTGCCAAATAGAGATAATATGACCAAGTTATGACCTCGGGAAGTTGGCTGCCCAACTAACCCTAACGGGGCCCACAAACTCTTGGTGTTACATCTTCTGGGGTTAGGGTTTTGGTTGTTAAGGGTTTTCCCATGTTTTTCAATAATAAATAGGCCCTAGAGCCTCATTGTAACATAGCTTAGAGCCATGTATGTGCCACACCTCTTCTCAGAGATAAGCTACCATCACCCAAGCTAGTCTTGTTTCCATTCTATTTGTAAGCATATTTCAGTATTTGATATTAATGAAATGAAGTTTTATTTCTCTTGCATCTCTATATTTATGGTTATATCTGTAATTTCTTGCATTCCTATTTAATTTCGGATCAGTGGTATAAGGGCGGTCTGCTCCTTTTTCTGTTTTTCTTTGCATGTCCTTAACGAGGTCGGGATATAAGGATTTAAGGCTTGAATTGGTCGAACCTTTACAAGACCAGCCTTGCAAATCTCGACTACCTCCCATGGTGGAAGAGAAGAAAGACAAGGGCATAAGAGATCCTTTCAAAATAGTTCTCGAAGAAGCCCTCGAGTGACAAAGGAATGCGATGATGGACAACTTTACCCAGATCCTTCAGCGACTACCCAAAGGTGATAGATCTACTTCCAAAAACTACCCTGGAAGCACCACACCCTTTAAGGTACAGGTTAACTTTGACATCATCATATTTGAAGGTCAAATGGATGCAAACATCATAAATAAATGGTTAAATCTGCTAGAAGGATATTTTTTTGTTCATGATTTTTCCAACCAGGAAAATATTACTTTTGCACTTCTCAATGCTACCCCCCATGTCAAGGAATGGTGGGAAACCTACTGTGAGAATAAATATGAAGGTACGCTCTCATTATTTTTAGCCACACCCACTTTGAATTAATTCTGGGATTCCATCAAGGGGAAGTACTACCCTGTTGGGAGCTATGATGATAAATACATAAAGTGGACCACACTGCGGTAGGGAAGAGACCAGGAAGTTCTGAACTTTACCAATGCTTTCCATACCCTTCGCACGAAGTTGGGTATCAAGGAATTTTTGAGAAACATTTGGTACACAAATACCACAACTTCCTACACAAGTACATCCAAGATGAGATGGAGGTCTTGGACATCTCCTTGCTCGACACAACATACTAGTACGTTGTCAAGATTGAGAAAAAGTTTAAATAGAAAAAGTGATACTTTGGATGTGCAAATGCAAAGTAAGGGAAAGGCACGCCAAAACTGTAGAACAAAGGGAAAATCCAAGGTGGGGCAACCCAAGTGTTGTGGCCACCAACAACCCCCCTTCTTATTTAGTGTTATTACTAATACTAAACAAGTGGGGACCCTTAGTCAAAAAATTTTAAAAATGAATTAGTGCTTGTATTTCCTTTTTAATAAAACTTGCCATCATAAACTTAGGAAAATATCCTTGAAAAATTCTAAAAAGCTTAATTTTCATGATAAGATAAGTTAAAATCATTCCTTAAGAAAAATCACATCGCAAAAAGGATAATGGGAAACCCCCTTACAAGCCGAATTCTGAGATTGCGAGATTGCGATGCGAGACTACATATTAAAAAATATATATCGCATTGCATGCGTAAAAAAACCGCTTACGCTGAAAAATCTTAAACGCTAATATGCGATGGCACATATCGCAAAATCGCATCTTGCAGAAAACACTTTAACATAAAATTGTCATATGTCATGCTCTTCCGATATTGCAATATTGCGATAAAACGATAGAGCAATATTGCGATAGAACGGTGGAACAGTATCATGAAAATGCGAGACAACGATCTGCGATATTGCGAAGCAAATCGCAAAATCGCTTCATCGCGAATCTTTTGGGCTCATTATTCGAGAAAACTTTTTCGATGAACCAAGACCTGGTTATGCGCTTTAATGCTAATTAATGAGTTAGTTGCTAGTTGTTAATGAAATATGGTTTTGTGCTTATCAAAGAGTCAGTTCACGTAAGGTGGTATAATTTTTATGTCTTCGGCATTCAAAAATCTTTCCCATCACCTTTCCTTACCATTACTCTCACCTCACTTGTAAACTGCAGGAAAGAAGAACAAAGAACTATACAAAGCAGTACACAGGATATCATGGGGAAGAAAGGCAAAGCTCCGAGCTCTAAAGACGAAGAAATGACACCCCTATATACAGACACTGCCTGTAACATAGATGCTGGTATCACGACTTGGGAAGGCATGTATAATTTACTTGAAGAAGAAAATCCCAAGGTGACAGAGGTTACGGCTACTGCTGGTTCAAAGGGGTCTTCCGAGGCATCAGTTGCAGATTTAGCTTGTTCATTCTTGCACCGGATAGCGCCAAGGCCCAAAATTGTCCCCTACACAGATATGGTTAAATGGGTACTGGATAGCACTAACATTAAAAATAGACAATGTAAGACTCCAGGTCAAGAACTATAGAATTACTATTTTCACAAAATTTGAGTTTTACATCCACTAAAAGAAAGCCCACAAGAGGCGAAAATTGCACCAGGGAAGCCCGGATCAAGAAACGGAGGCAGTTTTCAATGCGCGATTGCACTAGGCACTGAGTAAACCTTCTTAAAATGGAAAGCCTCTAATTGCTCAGTTACCTGTAAGCCCAGAAATTCGGAAAAAGAACGCTAGAGGTAAAAAAGTAAAACTTGAATCCTAAAACCAATAGTAATTGTCTGAAATATCTTCAATATGGTATGTAAATAAGTACAGCAATTGCAGACAGACTGGAGACAAAAGGCTCAAGAAAAGGCAAAATCAATCAAAATATTAACTAAATTAAACTGGGATGTTTACTGGGCATATTTGGTAAAACCACATAGCCAGTGTATGACCCTCAAATGCATCATCAATTCTGCCTAAAAGATGGCGCCAGCTCTTGTTGATTCCATTTTCATAGGATAGTTAAATGCTGAAGTCGGCCAGCTGACTCTTCTCAAGCAAATGCTGAATGCTTGCGATTTTAAGGAGTAGATACAGAAATAGTTGGATGATAGTTTTAGATTTACTTTTAGAAATAATTTTTGCTTTATTTTTTCCTAGAAAAAGGACGGTCATTTAAACCGTATCTTGCATTTTTGTACTAAGTTAGTTAGTAGTATTTAAACCCTTCTCATGCATTTAGAGAAGGGTCCAAAAATTTATCAAAAACTTGTCCTTAGAACATGCACTTTTGCACCCTCCGAGGAGGTTTTAATGAATGAATGGAACAAGATTTATTGATTTTTGCATTTAATATCTGCTACTAATGTTGCACTTTTGTACTCTTAGTGGATGTTGGATTAAGAAGAGATAAATCATTATCTCTTGAAGCTCATGAGTAGAACTAGTTATAAATGGTACTTTTATCTCTTAACTATTTTTGCCTCTGTGTTAAAGTGTTATTCATGTTTAGTTGTTTATATATTAACGCGTGAATGCTTGAGTTATCATTTGGCACTTTTGTACGGTGATAGATATTTATTTATGCTTAATGTATGAGTAGCTTATTATGCGATATGTTTTTCACAACTGTTTTGTCTAACTTCTTATACGAAGTGGTTTATCTATATTGAATTCTTTTCATATAACAGTTGAATGATCTTTATTACCAATTGTTATCTGAAATATTTTTAGATCGCATAACAGAAGGATTACACCCCGGGTTAGTGTAGATTTAGATATTTTTGTTTATTAGAATACAATTGCATATCATTAGATTAGAGTTAGAATTAGAGCATCTCACTTAGGAACTTTAAGGAAAGAAATATCAATCCTTCACACACACACATAAATTGGGAAACTGGTCCCATATCCCCAGTCGGACCCACTACACCAAATGGAAAAGGAGTTGCTAACCAAGGTCCGGACCGGGTGGGTATCCCCCTTGTTGTAGACCCGATTTTCAGGGCTTCAACATATTTGGCGCTAGAAGGAGGGCCTCGAACCGTGAATGGCAAGAAAGTCCAAATCTAAATACCATTTTGAGAGTAAATCGCCCTCACCATCTCCCTCGCTTCTCCATTGCATTTAGAATCTTTAAATCCAGAGCTAGAAGTTGTAAGAACAACAGCCGCTACTACAAACCCTGACAGTTAGAACAATCTACTATTGAACCTCCTAAAGTTGAATCTCTGATTCACAAACTTCAGCGATTTTTTATATCTCCTCAAAGATCTGATAAATCACAAGTCAACGTGACTTCGCAATACAACCCTGCTCATCCTCTTACCAGATTGAAGAGCGAAAAGTTTGGCGTTCAGCCAACCGAATTACCTCTACCCACAAGGAAGAGAGCAAGGAAATCACCTAAAGGGTCCGATAGCGAAACTCTTTCATCATCATCATCCATGTCAACTTCTCCATCGCAAAGTCAACCATCCACTCCTCCACTTTAGATCATTGTCCATCTGTCCACCGGTACTTCTACATCTCCTTCTCAATCATCTGGAGTCATAATATCCTCATCTCCTCAATCGCAGGGATCATTTTCTACACTTTCCTCTGTTATTAGTTCAACGATGGCCCAATCTCCAAGGAATAACCAAGGGGCAGTCTCAATGCCTGCACCCTTGAGTCAGCTACCGACCCATCCTAAAAAATGGCTGCCTAAGTTTAATCCTAAAGCAGGCATGCTAGCGGAAGAACATATTAATAACTTTATGCTGTCCATTAATCTCAATAGAGTTACCAACGAAGACGCTGTTGTTCGACTTTTTCCTTATACTCTTCAAGGAACAGCCGGATCATGGTATTTTTCATTACCATCTGGATCTATCACTAGTTGGGATATCTTCCAAGAACAATTCCTTATTAAGTTTGGTGATGATAGGTCTACGACAACATTGATCAATGACCTGTCTAACCTTAGGGCCGAATCAAAAGAACCTATCAAAGATTTCAATTCATGTTTCAATAAACTGTTAAACAAAATTCCTACTGCTTCCAAGCCTAGCGAAGAAGTGTGAAGTGAATGGTACATCACTGCTTTACCATCAAACATAGCAATATTTGTTGATAGGGCTAACAAAACAACTTTAGTAGAAAATATGAAAGAAGCAATAGTAGTAGAGAAATGTATTATTGCCCTAGAAAAGAAAAATGCGATAGAAGAATGAAATTCCAAGAAGGTTACTTTCAAGGAAGATCCCAAGAAAAAACAATCGAAAGATCCATTTGATTTAGAAGGATTGCAAAAAGTTTTGAAGACCATGTTTAATGAAATGGTCGACATTAAGAAACAAGTGGAAGAAACTTCTTCTAAGAAGCCGTACATACCTTTTAAAAGAAACCCACCAACTGATTCAAAGCCCCCAAATGCTATTACAAGTGCTGAATCAGAAGAAGAAGAAGAGGAAATCACTATTGAAGAACATAGCGATGAAGAAGAAGTTGTAGAGTTACAAGGTATGTGGGATTTCATCCTCCCAGATGAAGAGGATCAAGAGGCATCCCCGTTAGCACTCGAAGTAGAAATCAACTTGATCCTCCTCAACATACCCCTAAGCCAAAGAGCACAAGCTCGATGACTAAGGATAAAGTCACAACAAAGAAAACGACACCTAAAGCGACTCAAAGTAGCTCAGTCCAAACAGATTCATCAACTCCATCTAAAACGTTGATCGTTTCGGATGAAATGGAGTATAATATCATAGAAGAAATGAAAAAGACTAGGGCCAATATCACTTTTTATGAATTGAGCAAGTTAAAACACCAGCAAAAGATACTCTTGAAAGAGTTACATGTTGTATTAGTTGCACCTTTGCCCGCCGCTATAATTTATCAAGCTTCCAACGACATGGGAAGACCTCCAACTAATGTGATCAATAAATTTGACCCAAACGACATCGCCTTAATTGGAGGAAGATCGAGATCTCATACTCCCCCATTTCTTCTTACTTATGAAATTTTCAATAAAAATTTGCATAATTGCTTAGTGGATTCTGGAGCTTCATCAAATATTTTACCAAAGTCAATATGTGCGAAATTGAATGTTCAAATGCAAAAATCTACTGTGTGCATAGTTTAGCTAGATCGATCGCAAGTCGAAGTGGTTAGCGAATTAAATCAGGTTACCATAAGGTTGTCATCCAACCTAAAGGTATGTCAAGTTATCGACATTTTAGTTGCTGATATTCCGAAATTTTATGGCTTAATTCTTAGCAGAGATTGGTCAGAAAAACTTCATGGATACTTTGCAACTGACTGGTCACACATGTGGTTCCCTTACAATGGTAAACCAAATCAAATAAAAGTTGAGTGAGAAAGACATCAGAAATTCATAATAACAGAACTAGAAGGAGAGAATGAACCAATAGCATACAACAATAACATCATTGGCAACTACTCAGTAGATTCTTTCCTTGGAAATTTTAATGCTCATTCTTCACCTTACTTAGAACATTTTGTTTTATCTCAAGTATAAAATTTCTCTCTGACAGATAGTTCTAAATATATTAATTTTATAGATAGTCCTATAAATAAATCTTTATTTTGGAAGTTATTTTTTGACGGTTCTAAATCTAATGAAGGAGTAGGAGCAGGATGTGTGTTAATTAGTCTAGAGGGAAATAAAACTATGCTTACTTGTAGATTCGAATTTGATTGCACCAACAATACCGTGGAATACAAGGCTTTAGTCCAAGGGTTATACAAAGCAATCAGATTAGACGTCAAATACCTTCAAGTTTTCAAAGATCCTGAAATTGTAATCAGAAAGGTACGTAATACTATACATTCCTTATCAGGTCATTTAAAACATTACTAATCTTTAGTTCAAGATCTGACTGAACACTTTATAGCATTTAATATTTTGTTAATTCCCAGACTCTAGAATGCTAGTGCAGACCTCTTGGCCAACGTAGCTTCCAAGCTCATTCCTTCAGAAGATTTTAGCGCTGATCGATTTTCAATTGAATTAATTTTTAGACCCTCGATTCCTGATAACATTACCAATTGGAGGATTTTCAATGACGATCCTGATATTGTGAGTTTCCTCACATTTGAAGGATCCTACACCAATCAAATAATTGACGAAGACCAACATGACCAACAATTGCAACAAGATAGCACTAATAATGCTATACCTAAGTCAGTGGTCAAGTTAGAAGACCTTTATGATTTGAAAGATCGGTTTAAAAATCTACCAATTCAGAACTCCAAAGTTCAACTTTGAACTACAAATTAGTAAATCTAGGAACTGATACCAAACCACAAAATATCAACCTAGGCCTTGGTCTAGCTCCTGAAGAAAAATTAGCATATATTCGTCTCTTGAGACAATACAAAATTTTCTTTGCTTGGAATTACGAGGAACTCAAAACATATGACACCTCCATCATCCAACATACTATTCCAATGATAGACGATGAGAAACCTGCCCAACAGAAGTTGAGAAAGATCCATCCCAACCTAGAAAACCAGATCAAATCTAAACTCAATAAGTTATTGAAAGCCAAAATAATTTTTCCCGTTCGACACTCCAAATGGGTTTCCAATATGGTTCCCGTTAGAAAGAAGAATAGAGACATCAGAATCTGTATTGACTTTCGAAATCTTAATAAATCCTGCCAAAAGGATTATTTTCCTTTGCCTCCCATGGAACAAATACTACAAGCAGTCATGGGATTAGAATTAATGTCATTCTTGGATGGATTCTCAGGGTACAATCAGGTGTTGGTACATCCCGATGATCAATTGAAAACCACATTCAGAACTAAATGGGTCACATACACATATCAAAAGATGCCATTTGGTCTAATCAATGTTGGCACCACATTTCAGAGAGCCATGGACATCGCGTTAAAAGGTTTAGTTAACAAATCAATGGTAATCTATTTGGATGATATAACTACATATTCCAAGAAACGAAGCAATCATATTAAAGATTTAAAACAAATATTCCAACGTTGTCAAAGGTATGGAATTTCACTTAACCCAAAAAAAAAATCGCATTAAGTGAAGGAAAACTTCTAGGATTCATAGTGTCAAAATCTGGGATTCACATTGATCCTGACAGAATCAAGGATATTTCTGAAATACCCCTACCTCACAACAAGAAATCCATGCAATCTTTTCTTGGCCAAATTAACTTTGTAAAGAGATTTGTTCCAGATTTTTCAAGAATTGTGTCTCCTTTACAAGCAATGATAAAAAAGAAATCAAACTTCAAATGGGGCCAAGACGAATATGAGGGATTCAATCTGATCAAACAAGAAATTGTGAATGCTCCATCTTTAGCAACTCCAAATTTTTCCGATCCTTTTATTTTATACACATTTGTCTCTGATAGATCATATGCTGCGATACTCACTCAAGTAAATCAAGAAAAGGCAGAAGCCCCGATTGCTTTCTTCAGTTTAAATTTACAAGGGGCTAAGTTAAATTATTCAGATGTGGAGAAACAAGCTTACGCTATTTTCAAAGTAATTAAATATTTCAGACCCTTTCTACTCAAAACCCATACGAAAATCATAGTACTGTTTCTAGCGGTAAGAAATCTTTTAGTACAAAAAGATGTGGGCGAGAAAAGAGCCAATTGGGTTACTGCCTTACAGGAATACGATGTATAAATCAAACCAGCAAGTATTGTAAAAGGTCAAGGCTTTTGCAAAATGCTGGCCGGAGCATCACTTATGTCCGAAATTCCATCTGCAAAGATACAAATGTATGAGGTAAGCCTAAACGATGTTGAGTCATTATATGTTGATATCATTTATTACTTAAAGAATGAATATGCTCCTTCAAACCTCGATCATACCAAGAAAAGAGCTCTAAGGCTGAAATCCAAACAATATCAACTCATGAACAATGTTCTTTTTAGAATAAATTATGATTTTGTTCTCCTTAGATGTCTTGAAATATTTGAAGCTGAAAAAGTTTTGCAGGAACTCCACGATGGGCCAACAGGAAGACACTATGTTGGAGACACTACTGCACATAAAAATCTTATGCGCAGGCTATTACTGGCCCACATTATTCAAAGACTCACATAACTACGTGAGGAAATGTCAAGTATGTCAAACCGCTGTTGGGAGACAAAAGAGACCATCCTTGCCACTACAACCGGTCAACATTGAGCAACCTTTTAATCAGTGGGGATTGGACATAATAGGTGAGATCGTTCCTCACTCTTCTAAACAGCATAGATATATCCTTACAACAATAGATTACTTTACTAAATGGCTAGAAGGAGTTCCACTCAAGATGGATAATGCTGAACATATCATCGAGTTCATAGATCAATTTATAATCACCAGGTTTGGGTTGCCTTTTGCTTTAATGTTTGACAATGCATCATATTTTTCTGGTAATGCAATGACTGAATTTGGACTCAAAAGGGGTTTTAAGCTTAAATACTCTGCCAATTACTATCCATAGGGGAATGGATTAGTTGAATCTACAAATAAAAACCTAATTAGGATTATCAAGCGAACCATTGACCAAAATCATAAAAATTGGCACAAGTCTTTAATATATGTTTTATGGGCAGATTGAATAACGCAGAAAGCCTCCATCGACACTTCTTCATTCAATTTAGTTTATGGGAAAGAAGTGGTTCTTCCCACTCATTTAGCAATTCCCTCTCTGTCCTTAGTTCAATATATTGATGAAGTACCAACTTCCTCCTTACAGCTAAGGCAAATGGAAATAATTAAGTTAGAAGAACAACGAGAATAGGCCAAAAGAACTCACACTCATCATCAAGCATTGGTAAAAGCCTCTTTTGATTCAAACATGATATCCAGAAAAGATTTTCAGATGGGAGATCTAGTTTTAAAATGGGACAAGGCTCATGAGGAAAAAGGGAAACATACAAAGTTTCAACGAATATGGCTTGGCCCTTTCCAAATCATAGAAGTCATAGGTCCGTCCACTTTTATGTTGTAGGATTTAACAGGAAAAAGCGATTCTTTACCTGTTAACAGACAGATCCTTAAGAAATATTTTCCATAGGAGATCTTTCTTCTAGTTTGTAGATTAGTTTTTATTTCTATAATCAAACCGGTTGTAAATGGTTACATTTGGAATTCACGAAAAAGACACAAATTCTCTTTCAAATTTTGTTTTTTCACTTGTATAAATAGAAAATCTTTTAGAAAATTGATCTTTATTATTCAAAGATACAGTTAAAGACTCTAGCCTAGAAATGATACTAGTTTCAACTTTGTAAATTTGATGAAAACGACCTTTAGTGGGAAATTGTTTTATATCAGTGCAATGAAAGGTATCAATAACAAAAATGAAGATTCTCTTTAGAAAATATCTTTCCAAAAACTCTACCATTGTCATCTAGAGTTATCTTAAGGAAACAATGACTTCCTCCCCACCTAGGAAACTACAACGCTCAAAGAATGATCCAATGATACACTTTAACTTAAAGAGTAAGAGGTCTCATCACGAGCCGACTTATCATGATCATAGATATTATAGCTTGCTGACTTTGCCAATATTGCATACCAAAACAGGGCAATGACTCAAGATTGTTGCAATTAAAAGACAAGGGGTCTCATCACAAGCCAACTTGTTCAACAATGTTATAAATCAAGCGAATGATTGTGTCATAAATTGGCTATCAAACCAAGACATTATTCTTTAAGGGTAAAAAAGAAAATGAAAGCAAAAAGTGTGGATATGGATTTCTCTTTGAAAATTGTATATTTATCTAAGTAGGATACAGGATCATTGCTGGGTTTTAGGTAACCCTGTCGGGGCTATGAACGCCTGCTGGCAGCAGAGGCTCTACCTACAACAAATGAGCATATTCAAAACTGATTTACAGAGAAGACTTTATTTTTATCTTTATAAACCAAGTAATGACTGATGTAAATACAAAGACTAGCTTAAGAGAGTAAATAATCAAAGTTGAAAATAGAAGAAACAAAATATCATTGATAGGAAAAAGCATAATGTACTTTGTCTTTCTATAATAAAGTTTAACTTTCTGGAAAATTTTCTGTTTTGGAAGTTTAGAAAATTCAAAAGAAAAGCAGAGATAACTAGTTCTTCCAAGTGAATAGCCAATTGTTGTGGCCACCAACAACCCCCCTTCTTATTTAATGTTATTACTAATACTAAACAAGTGGGGACCCTTAGTCAAAAAATTAAAAAAATGAATTAGTGCTTGTATTTCCTTTTTAATAAAACTTGCCATCATAAACTTAGGAAAATATCCTTGACAAAATCTAAAAAGCTTAAGTTTCATGATAAGGTAAGTTAAAATCATTCCTTAAGAAAAATCGCTTCGCAAAAAGAATAATGGGAAACCCCCTTACAAGGCAACTTCTTAGATTGCGACGCGAGACTACATATTAAAAAATATATATCGCATCGCATGCATCAAAAAACCGCTTACGCTGAAAAATCTTAAACGTTGATATGCGATGGTGCATATTGCAAAATCGCATCTCACAGAAAACACTTTAACAGAAAATTGTCATAAGTCATGCTCTTGCGATATTACGATATTGCGATAAAAAGACAGAGCGATATTGCGATAGAACGACCGAACAATATCATGAAAATGCGAGGCAGTGATCTGCGTTATTTCGAAGAAAATCGCAAAATCGGTTCATCGCGAATCTTTCAGGCTCATTATTCGAGAAAACTTTTTCCATGAACAGAGACCTGGTTATGCGCTTTAATGCTAATTAATGAGTTAGTTGCCAGTTGTTAATGAAATATGGTTTTGTGCTTATTAAAGAGTCAGTTCACGTAAGGTGGTATAATTTTTATGTCTTCGGAATTTAAAAAGCTTT
Organism: Pinus taeda; assembly: GCA_000404065.3. Taxonomy (NCBI): domain Eukaryota; kingdom Viridiplantae; phylum Streptophyta; class Pinopsida; order Pinales; family Pinaceae; genus Pinus; species Pinus taeda. The sequence goes on from APFE030588489.1 coordinate 92,041, forward strand.
CCCATCACCTTTCCTTACCATTACTCTCACCTCACTTGTAAATAGCAGGAACGAAGAACAAAGAACTATAAAAAGTAGTACAAAGGATATGATGGGGAAGAAAGCAAAGCTCCGAGCTCTAAAGAAAAAGAAATGACACCCCTATATAGAGACACAGCCTGTAATAGAGATGCTGGTATCACGACTTGGGAAGGCATGTATAATTTACTCGAAGAAGAAAATCCCAAGGTGATGGAGGTTACGGCTACTGCTAGTTCACAAGGGTCTTCCGAGGCATCAGTTGTAGATTTAGCTTGTTCATTCTTGCACCGAATAGCGGCAAGGCCCAAAATTGTCCCCTACACAGATATGGTTAAATGGGCACTGGATAGCGCTAACAATAAAAACAGACAATGTAAGACTCTAGGTCAAGAACTACAGAATTACTATTTTCACAAAATTTGAGTTTTACATCCACAAAAAGAAAGCCCACAAGAGGCGAAAATTGCACCAGGAAAGCCCGGATCAAGAAACGGAGGCAGTTTCCGATGCGCGATTGCGCTAGGCGCTGTGTAAAAATTCTTGAAATGGAAAGCCTCTAATTGCTCAGTTACCTGTAAGCCTAGAAATTCAGAAAAAGAACGTTAGAGGTAAAAAAGTAAAACTTGAATCCTAAAACCAGTAGTAATTGTCTGAAATATCTTCAATATGGTATGTACATAAGTACAGTAATTGCAGACAGACTGGAGACAGAAGGCTCAAGAAAAGGAAAAATCAATCAAAAGATTAACTAAGTTAAGCTGGGATGCTTACTCGGCATATTTGGTAAAACCACACAGCCAGTGTATGACCCTCAAATGCATCATCAATTCTGCCGAAAAGATGGCGCCAGCTCTTGCTGATTCCATTTTCACAGGACAGTTAAAGGCTGAAGTCGGCTAGCTAACTCTTCTCAAGCAAATGCTAAATGCTTGCGATTTTAAGGAGCAGATACAGAAATAGTTAGATGATAGTTTTAGATTTACTTTTAGAAATAGTTTTTGCTTTATTTTTTTCCTAGAAAAAGGATGGTCATTTAAACCGTATCCTACATTTTTGTAATAAGTTATTTTTAGATTTAGTTAGTAGTATTTAAACCCTTCTCATGCATTTAGAGAAAGGTCCAGAAATTTATCAAAAACTT